>DWHO01005606.1:0-10212 GCA_018247575.1 Eurytides lysithous rurik | reverse complement strand
TAGAAAGAGTGCGTACTGCTATTGATAACTGGCCTCAACGTTTAAAGGACTGTATTGCAGCCAATAAAGATCATTTCGTACAAGCTTTATATATTTTTATTGGTTTTTGTATTAACGTATTAAACTAACACACTGTAATAGTAATAAATGTTATGTACAATAAAAAAGTACAAGTTTTTTTTTTTGGAACAATATTTATGGCAAGACTAAGTTATACATACATATCCACTACAAACAGCCGCAAATACCAACGATAAAAGCTAACATTCTTTCAGGCGATTGTTATGATATTAATTGATTACAAATTTGTCATTACTCAGTGTATACGAGGACGTATTATAATATACTCGTGCCTCATGAAAAAGAAAAAAAAATTAAAAAAGTAAAAATTGTGGCGGGAAACGCGGTGTAAGTCTATTGATTAAACACATTCACTGCTGACCCAAAAAATCGTTCAATACAAACACTTTAATACAGGACATAAAAAAAAATTATTTTTTTATAATTACTATTCTTTTTAACAAAACGTGTTCCCCGCACGGGCGACCCGACAGGAAAACACACCGGTGTGTTTACCGCAATGCGAGATGCGATTTATTTCGAACACACATTTGTGTTAAGCCGCAGGCGCGGTTCGGAATTTTTTCACACAATGCTTGTGTTTCAGCAGTGAATGTGTTAACAGATAAATTCAATAAAACATATTGTAAAGTACAATATATACCCAAAAGTAATGCACAGAGCAAAAACAAACAAATATCTGTTACACAAAGAAAGCTGTTAAGATGCTTTATACAACCTTCATTCCATGGCACTGAGAATATCTGATAAATTATCTTTATTTAGCGACAACGCACTAACATCGTTACACAACTATATGTACTTTGTATTATTTACTTAACTAGTCTACTACTAACTTAATACATATTTATTTTGTCACCTACGTAGCCAACGTTTACTACTTTCATTAAGAAAACAAATAGATCCATTCAGAAAGTGTTTTCCGTGTTACCGGGTTGGATACGTTATTGAAGGTTGTGTCATCTATCTTTTGTATTATAATATGCAATATGACTCTGGTAACGTTGTTATATAAAAACTTAAAAACTGCTTAGAAAATGATAATAAAATATAGATCGATCCATAGCTTTTACTTCTATTGCATATCTTAACACGGTCATCTGTTACCGAATTATGTGGATTGTAGTCTGTGACCGAATTGTGAGAAAGTTTTAAATGTACGATGTTGGTACCCAAAGTTTTTCAAGCCGACGACGAGCACAAAAAGTCAAATTGCTTAGCAACAAGTTAGCTATCATGTTCATGGATTTACCGATATCTACATGACGTGTGGATAGTAGTAAATAAAGGTGGTGGACTGTGCACAAACACTATCCACTGTCCAAATGTTATGCAAGCGAATCTATCAATCTTGGACAGTCGCGGGATAGATGTAGTGCGTAGAAGCAGACAGGGTTGTTGGTGAGGGTCACGTGTAGGGTGTCCATGAGTTGTTTATGAAAATAAAAGTTGCGAAATACAAATAAATCAACGGGTTAAAAGTTTTAAACGCTTCAATTGGCGCAATTGTTTAGCTATTTTTAAATTATCTTTTTTTTTTATTTATATAGGCTGTGCGATCCGCAAAATCGGCATGAGAAACTAAAATGTTTATATTCTCCATCAAAATGCCTACACTACATAACAGTATCCTATGTCGCAAGGGCATTCACAAATATCAAAACACGAATATAAAATATACCCAGATTTGGAACTGACTGTTTCAAATTTGGCATTCTTTGCAATCCACACAAAGTTTTGTTGTGTGGTGATCTAATCAACAACCGGGGTTTGTCTTGTAGGATGCAACTTTCAGATTGAGCTTGATCTGGGAAACTAATCCGTGGAAGTGCTAAGTTTCTACAAGTTGGACAACCACAATATGCATCGTTGCAAGCATTTACTAACTAAAATTACCCACGAATAATTGTCGAATAATCTTCGGAGATCGAGTGCTTGTATATGTAAAAAAAATGTGAAGTACCGCTTTTTGCTATTGTTTTTTTTAATCATTCTCAACCGTACTACTTCGTACAAACTTGAGGTTACTTAAATTAAATTAATCTTTGTTGAAGAAGTTGAATTAATTTAACTAAGTCGTGACAAAAATGTAAATATTTTTTAATATAATCCGCGCAAAACTGACTTTGTGGCGGTACTAGTCAGTGTTATCACGTGAATGTGTTCTAATTTTAGACGCCTCGTGTTGGCAGCACTGGCTGTCGCCTCGGCACTGAAGCCAGTGCGCGAAGTGTTATGCATTATGCGCCTTTTTGCTTATAACTTTATTTATAAACTTACAACATTGTAATACTTATCATGGCTCGTCGTGAAAATTTTGCATCAACTCGGCAAAAGTTACCAAAATTATTTTATTTTATTTATCAAAACATTGAATATTTTTTAGCACCGACATACCATCATTTTTGTGTCCAATTCAAGACATTTTATTGTATTTTTAGCTCTTTCTTTTATAATTAAATTGTCGAAGATCCTTGTAACGGTTGCATATTTTTTAAGAGCAACTCTATATTTTTTCTTTCATATTCTTATTATTCTATTTATTGTTACAATATTCTGTTAGCATAACCTAGTTTTTTTTAATAATACTCTCAGATTTATTGTAAAACTAGCCTAATGTAAAATTATAGTAAATCTGTTCGCAACTTCGCCGTGATTGGACTTCACACAGAGAGGAACGAAAAATTAGTGAGTAATAAAAAAGTACAGTACGCTAGCTTGCCATCGAGAAGCCAGAAGATGGTTAAATTATGTCAAATTCATCAAACGTTTTCTCGATGTGCTAATAAACTGCTTATTATAAGCTATTTACACATCAAATTCCATCCACATCTGTTCAGCTGTTATTGTGCGAACAAATAACAAGAATACAAACGTGAAATTCTACATTTATAACATTGATAAATATAAAATGAAAAAAAAAAACACCTATATTTTAGAAAAAAATTGAATAGTTAAAATTACTGTCACGCTTATCCAGTTCATATATGAAAATTTAATTTAAGGAGGTACATTGTGAATAGATGTATAGGTATATCTATAGTATTATCAAAGCCACTACAGCTGGCCTTTAAAAAGGACTAAAGAAACATTAATTTTAGTTAAAAGAAACTTTTAATGTTTATTTTGGATTTTGAATTAAAGATTACTTACTTAAACTGGAAAAACTTCCAAAATTTTTGATGCAGAATTGCCACATTAAAACAGAATAGCACTTTGTTTCAAAATGACCAAGCAATACTAAGGTATATATATGTTTTTACCCTATACATTTTGAACACATAAGATGGTAAAACTCAGTTATTTCTGAAAATGTTGCCCTTTAATACTAAATTTAGTTTGGTTTGCACATTTTTTGTTTTCACGATTGACATTTAACGAAATGTTTAATGAAAAATATATTGGTTTTGGAAACTAAAATATTTTTTTACAATCTCTCGTAACAGTTTTTCCACCCTAGACTAATTTGTTCCTGCAAATCTTAGTATTATTTTATTATCTTCATTGTACTCATGTAGTCACATTACCTACCGTTAATTAAATCTAGTGAAAGTAATATATTATTGTAATTTTCTATAAAAACAATATCCAAGAATATAAAATATTAAAAACATTGTATAAATTGTAGACCGGGGAAAGAAATGGCTAAAATATTTTTACTAAATGTAAGATATTTTGTTGTCAAATATACCTATACCAATCCTTTTAAAACTGAGACTTCACCTGTGTATTGTAATATTTTATTGCTACACTAATATGCAATAAAATCCATTTTCTACTGTTTGAAGACAGATTTAAAAACACTATGATTAAAGTACAAGTATTATTCAATTTTCACTAAGTCACTCAATTCATTTTCTTTGTTTTAAGATGTGATCATTTAAATTGTAAAAACGCTTAAAGAAAATGACTGAGACAATAGTATAGGTTGGTTTTAAACCATTTTTTTTTTGGCATTTTTTTTTTAAAAAACGCTGCCCCTATTTTAAGATAGAAATGCAGTCAGTATCGCCACTTTTCTGGACAACATTTTCCAATGGTTGTACTATCAACTTTGTCAAAACAAGTTCAAAAGCATTGCATTGTTTGTTTACAAGAAAAGAAAAGGAGGAAAACTATTTATCAGTGAAAATTGTGAACAGTATAAATGCATATGCTTCCAATATTTCAAATATTACACACTGTACAAAATTTGTAACACAATGATGCTGAGAAATTATTTGTTATTTTGGATTTACACAATTTTACACCTATATACAAAATATTTTTTTCAGTGATATGGGGCTTTTTTTAATTTAAATATTAATATGACTGAATTCTTTAAAAAAATGTTTCTTATTATTACAATTATCAGCATTAAGTATCTTATATTAAATTTAATGACAATAAAATCAGACTTAAATTTAAAACCAAGGTAGCCATATTAGAAATAAGGTCCTTTTAGAAACATCATTTGAAGAACAGCAAGGTGAAACTGGCAACATTTTATGCTGCAATATCCATAGTTAAGTAGACATATCAGCAAGTAATAACACATATAACATTTGCCTGATAATTACAGAACTCCACACAAAACATCATTCCATTATTTGAGCCGCAATTTTATAGGAAAGACTAACTACTAACTAATTACATTTTAAATGCTTTATAAGTGTAGTAGCACTGTAGAATATACTTGTTAATTGTAATATTCCATTCTATTTAAAAAAAAATCTGCCCTTAATGTAAGATAGAAATATCTTGGGTTCAAGGGTTCAAGTTACATATATAAATTCCACACAGGCATAAGATCAGATCCCGAACAATTATCTGTAATTCGTACAAATATTTGTCCTGGATCTCCCATCCAGGACAAATATTTGTTCGAACCCACGACTTGCGACTCCGTAGCCGATAGCTTAGTTACTGCGTCAAACGGTAATAAATATATGTTGATATTCATATTTAGTGCAAAGCTAAATTAACACCAAATCCAAAACCTCAGAATTTGTATGACAGTTCAGTGATGATGTTTAAAGTGTCTTTAAGCAGTAGGATACTTTTGGGGAGTGCTTATGGAATGGAATCACTGCATGCATGCACTGCAGCACAACTGTTCTAGTTTGAAGAGCTATATTGCCAGCATCATGACAAAGCACAGAGATATAACATTTATAATCTCTGGATAACAAGCGCTTCTATTAAAAACTTTTTAAAAGGGGCTGTGCGCTTCAAGTAGGCCATTATTTTATTTAAATAGAACTCGTTTTGTTTTATCTTAATTAATTATCGTATTTTTTTGTTATACTTTTTTTAATATTATAGTTGTAACGACAACAAAATAAATTGTCACAATACAGAGTTACATAATAAAGAATCTTAGAAACTATGCTACTTGATAAATTGAAGAGCCTTGACAGTGTCCATGGACTTTTAATAATAGTACCTACTAAATTTTTGTCAAACACTAAAAACTCAATGTCAGTCATTAATATAATATGTATAGAACCTTACCTTGTAATCTAGCTTCTCCAGACAAATACTTGTTATTTCTCAGGTAACATATACTGATATTTTAATAGCCTTTGATTTAAGCCAGCTATATGCAACCTGCGGCCCACCGGGATATTGTGGTCAGCCTATCTGGTGTTACTTTATTTTAAACCATTTTATATATTACGCGCAAATTAGAAATTTTTTCGTAAATATGACAAATCGTTTGGATTAGCGATTTTTTGCATTGGGCGTTTTTAGTTCTCAGTAAATGGTTCAATAATTTTGAATTTGGTTTTTGTCAACATCTAAATAATTCAAACTATAATGTGTTTGAAACATCAAGAAAAGGCAAAGTAATTTAAATTATTTATAAAATATATTAACAGACTTCATATAAACACTACCTAGTTTTAAGCACATTTACACAGTACAAAGTGAAAAAAAAAGAAAGGGTTAAATGCTGCCAATTAAGACCATAGGTTCTCAACCTTTTAGGAACTATTGGCACTTTCACAGGAAAAAAAATTCCAATGCCCCCTTTGACATATTAGTCTTAGATTTTATGTCTGTCTATTATCAATTAATAGTGATAAATTTAAAAATTTATCCCCTCTTGCTCTCTAATCACGAAAAGTTCAAACACCCGCTAGGGTATGATACCAACTCGAATGGAAGCTATTTTCACATTTTAATAATAATAATATCCTCCCGACCGATTCTGGCCATGGCGGCCGATCTACAAGAGATCAGCTAAGTGTTTTCACAGACATAGGTGCATTCACACTCAGCCAGCCTATACCACTAGGCTGCGGAGACAGTTGCAATTATAATAACTGTAACAGGGGTTAATTTTATTTGCAGTTTAAAGCTTAAAGTTTTCAACATAAAAATAATGACATAATTTGAATAAATTTTAGTATAAGAGAATGTGAACACATAAAAAAAATCTATTTGTACATTTACTTCATAGAAAACAGGTCATAGTGGCAGAACTCTATTGCAAAGTCTGCAGGGAAACTTTATAAGAATGCAGAATATACTAATCCAAAGTAGTACTTTACTACCACAAAATATATTTCTGCAATTATTGATGTGTGGTAAGTAGTCTATAATATTATTAAGTATATGTTATATACTTATTATTGTATGATAAGAGAAATTGTTGGCACTTATATATTTTAATGTTGCAAAGTGGAGTAATCAAATTGTTTTATTCTTGATTTTACACAATTGTAGGCAAAATGCGAGTAAAGTAATTATGGGGCAAACCATACATGAACAATATTGTGCTACAGAAAGATGATCCGTTCCTCATATAATTTTTATTCTATGATTTTCAATGTAGACAACAATAATTATAGAAATGTATCACTGATTGCACAGGATCTCAGATTAAAGAAACAATAACTTACCCAGGTGTGAGAAATCCAAATGAGGGTTTCATTGTCCAATCTGGGCCCAATGAGCGGGTTCATCTGTGCCATATATGCACACAGCCAGCTGGAATGTGCATAAAATAACATGGATGATATCATACATAATAATTTTCCTTAAACTGGTGTGTAGTCTATTGCAAAAGGAAAGCAGGAGAGTATTGCACTTCACCCCAAGTGCATAAATTAGTAAGATTTATAATTTATATGTTATATCCTTAAAATTTTTAGTTTATAATTTAAAAAGTATTAAACAAAACTAAGTAACAGGAAGTATGGGAATGAATATATGATAGAAATATTAAGAGTCCAAAACAATAAAATGTTATATATATATAATTGAACTTACAATAACCAACATGTTGCCGCTGTTAACATCAACACCACCTGGATAATTCTGAAATTTGAAATACAATAGATGAGGAAAATAGGGAATATTGGATACGCATTATAGAAAAATCGCAACTTACCCCCTGTTTGGTCCCTTAGGTGCGAAAATGGGGCATACAATACCGACAACACCCCATAGAACGGTGAAAATCACGATGGGAACAAAAGAAGCACCCATTTTTAACAGCAAGAGCTTAAAATTTGCAGGCACAAACTTTGAAACAAATATCAGCTGCCCTAAAAATGGAGGACTTGGTCGTAACGTTGGTAACAATGGATGTCTTTAGTCATATGACAATTACGTTCCAATTTTTCTATATACTATAGGTTTTAGTTCAATGTCCCAAAGACAAAATTGCAACAAGAATTAAATTTTTAGAAATAGTAAAAAATAATAAACTTGTGTTTTAACAATTAAAGCAAAGCACTGCGAATAAATAAAAATCCTACATAGCAGAGATATTTATGCTTGATGTTTATTGTAGTGAAACCTTTTTTTAAGATTCTGTTATCCTTAAATAGGTTGTCATCAAACATTGGCAAAATCTAAAAAGTAAATTAAACATAACTCTTCTTTGAATAAATTAATGAATTTAATAAAAGGTAAAAAATGTAACAAACGTAAAACATCTCAAAACAAAATTAGAAAAAGGAAAAAGGTAAAACATTTGTTAATTTTATACAAGTTTATAAATTTCAGCTTCTGCTAATTTCATGACCTAGATCGCTTGAACTATAAAAATGCCGTCTTATAAGTTTGGTGGAAATCCCATTTGAAGAAGTTGTTTTTAAAAGTTCTTGCTTAATGAAAATTAATCTACGGTACTGCAAGGTCAAAGATAACAATAGGACACAGTATTCTTTTAATAATTATACAAAAAATCTTCTTTGCTCTTTAAATTTTTTTTAAAAAATTGGCTAAATTTATGCCAGAAAAAAGTATTACCCGAAAAAAGAAGTGGATGGAAATTAATACCCAAAGACTCGTGCGAGGTACACAGAGAACGTTTCAAACGGAAAATGGAAGAAAAAAAATATAGAGAAAATAACGGACTTCAAAGAAAAAGAAAGCGATGTAATTTAGGAACTTCAAGACGCAGTAATTGTAACAAAAGGTTTATGTCAATTGCATTGCTTTATTTTATTATAGAATCGTAACACGACAAAAAAATATACAAACGTGATGGATTTTTCTAAAGTTTGTTTTTCACTACAAAGTTTTAATAATAACTATAGGTACAAAAGCCATTTCACCTATGGTATTCAAACTGTAATCTTTTTTTAATATGCATTTTGTGTTGTTTTGTTTCGTTGTACTTATTAAACGTGATCTCATCTATTACAGAACTAGCAGCACAGAATTGAGTTGATTTTATTGAATAGCTTTCTGTGGGTCCGATTACATTAACATACTTAATGATTACGTTATTGATGTCTATTAAAACCGTGCGATTGATTATGTACGTTTAATTTATTCCTATAAATATTGTTTACTCAACAAAAATCATTGGCTTTTAAGAAAAAGAAGGATCGTGTTCATCCAATATTCGATACCAAAGTTATTTCATCACAAGGAAGGGATGAACAAACATATTTCCAAAGAACTTATTGCAACTTAATTCGATTCAACACTGGACCACTATCTAAACTCACACGTCATCTACCAAATGAATCAATAAAAAAAAAGGTCATTGTTGTAAAGATGAACTTGAATCCGATGTGGTTACCTATGTTTTTCTATGCAGACTAAATATAACCCGTTGATTTAAAGTAAGAATTCAAGCCTTTTCAAGGAGAATTCTGACCTTATATCTTATCTTATTATTATACACTTAGAGTAATTATGAAGTTTAGAGAGCGCATATTGACTTGAACGGTTTTTAAGCATACGCACTTTTCCATAAAATGTACTTAGTAATGCGATACAAAGAGATGAAACACTGCAATCGAGTTGCCATTTATATCCAAATGTAACCGTTTTTGAAGGTAGTGCTTGCCACCCATTTATTTATCGATATAATATCGACAAAATATCGATAAATAAAATTTGCTTTACTTTTTATAATAATAAAAATAAAAGTAAGGATTGTAGGGAAAAACGTCTTTATTCTATTATGTAACTTAAAGTAGGGACGTTATTAACAGCAATAATAAAAAATCATACATATTTAATTTTTTTGAAATTACGTGGTGAAGATTGCGGAACTGGGTCATCAAAATTAAATAGAACGGCTTCATGATATTTTTTGCGTTTCGTTTACACTGCATTTAGATTTAGAAAGATCACACCAATGTACTTATTGTTATTTTTCCTACAAAAATTTTAGTTCGGGGTCTTGATTATATTTGTCTTATATGAAGCAATCATCGCTCAATCTGAACTTTTTGATATTATATTTATGTAATGTAATTGATATTAAGATAAAATAATATGTGGAGACCGTTTTGGGGTATATTTTTTACATTCACTGTACATCTGTCGTTCGATCAGCTGCATTGATTCTTTTTATTCTAGGTGCAATACCCAAAGAAGATAATCATTTTAGGTCGATTGATTCGATAAATTGGATTGTTCCTGTTTTCTTATGTTTATAAAAATCCAGTTATGATGTTAAATAAATAAACACTTAGTAGCATCTTGCGTTAATGTGAGGTATGTTACATACCGGTTGTTACATTAACGGTGGTAGAGCCACGCAGCTGTTCCCGCTGCTGAATGGACCGGCTCTAACCGGATTAGTACCATGACCTCACACAAAATCGGCGTAAAGTGGAAGTGTTTTTGCTTCTGCGTTTCGTCCGGTGAGTGAGGTGGCCGGTGGCCCACCCCCCT
>DWHO01005605.1:0-10213 GCA_018247575.1 Eurytides lysithous rurik | reverse complement strand
CCCCGGGTGGGAATCGAACCCACGACCTACGACACCGAAGCCAATAGCTTAGCAACTGCGCCAAACGGTCATCAACATAAAGAATAATTGAATAATTATATAGAGATCAGATGCAGAGGCGATGGCATCTATGACAAAAAACGTAAGTAACAGTCTATACAGAGGGTGTAAAGGCACGAGACCACCACGCGGCCCCGCTGCGGATTGGCGGAGTTCACATATTTAAGAATTAATGAAGAAATGTACATATTTATTTATTGCAGTTAGTTACCTTATAAAAAAAAAGAAGCATAACATAGAGCGGATGCGGTTTTATCGTGAATGGTTTTGTTTCAATTGGCCACAACGGCCCGACGACGGATGCTGGCTCAGCTTGCGGGTTAAGAGTCGGCTTAGTACCTGTGAAGTTATGCGGTTGCAGAGGCAGGGAGGGGGCGGCGACGGCCAACCCTAGCTGCGCTGAGCGGCTCGCCAGCAACGCCCTCGCTACCGTCAGATGGTCGTGGTGAGCGGCCACCGCCACCAGCAGATTCAGCAACAACTGACGGCAGTGCTGGTGCACTATCCACCTTCACACAATATAATTAGATCATTACTTGCCAACAACACCGATACAAACACCTCAATCAACACACATTTTCCATTGGATTGTAAGAATTCCTATATACTGATTTATCTGCGAAACAGAAGGTTCGTAAACAATGGATTCTCCATGGACACAATTTTGCGATATACATTGTGAAGTAGAAAAATTAAAATAAATCTTATGAAACGATTGAAAATCGGGGGAATGATGCCTATATGTATATACATATACATATATAGTAAATCAAACCAGCGTTTCACTTAGCAATATAATTTTTAGCGTCTATTAGTTCATCTTAAAAACATCCCTTTCTACATTCGACAACCCCACACAAAAAAAAATCACCCTACTTTTTCAATCCTAACCAAACCATCTCTAACTAGCAATTCTGGTTTGTAAATTTTACCAGGAAATCATACCTACATATATGATGTATAAAACAAAACGTATTTTTGAATCGAAAACTCCCTCTATTCGTTTTATTCCAAAAACATATCCCTTTTGCAATGTTTGAATACCTTTGAGTGTGCAAGTTGCGAGCGCTACAAAGTGTTCCAATTTTTTTTATCTACGTTTATCCTGTTCAACCCGAGGACTGTACGAAAATGTGTGGCTGTAGTAATAGACAATATTGAAATAAAGAGATATTTAAGTTATTGAACACGTTGGCAATGAAAAAACATTAAATAATACAATTTTTTTTAAAAATATAATATTATCCCTAATCTTATGGAATAGTTAATCAGTTCACTGTTTAGTTGAAACCATCATCCTTAAATGAAATACAATGGATGTTGTATAAAATTGTAAATTGTGCCCTAATAAATAAATCATGTGGGATAAACAAAATCTTCACGGAGCACATCTCATATAAACTTAATTTATTAATTTGTCAAATTAGGACGCGAGAAGCTTGTCATTTCCAAAAAGTGAAAAATCTCACAAAACTGTCGCCCTAATCCTTTCATACAAACATACAGAGGATTTTTATGCAATTGTGATCACAATATTTTACCACAATCTATTTTTTTACTTTTGTAAAATTTACTTCAAATTTATATTACACCATAATTTCTGTCATTACTTTCTATTTACTAATATAAAAAGTCAGTTGTACAAAATGGATCGGTGCGGGGGCACGAGGGTTAGTTATTTTACTCGAGTAAGGAGAAAGTCAAGTGAGTTTAAATCCCGGCGCCGGCATTAAACTGTTCGCATTGGGGCCGCTAGACGGCCTGTACTCTAATACCCTCTTTACAAGGCCTTCATCTAGCATGGAGGCTTATGAAGGTTGTTATTTATTAAGGGTAATTAAAATAAATCAATAATTGTACCAATTATTCATTAGCTTATTAGCTGTATATAGGCAAGATTAAGTTGTTTCAAACTTTTTAATATAAATCACCATAATGTCAAATATATACATACATACATCTCACTCCTCTACGAATCTAGTAGTAGAAAATTACAATTCTCTTTTCCATGTTCTAAACATTGGTATTTTTGCAGATTAAATTATCCAAAAAAAAGTTTATATTCGCATTCGCTATTATTAACCACATTACTTTTACCCCTCCCTAAATCTAGTGTTAAACCTAATGTCAAACAAATCAGCTGTTCAGTTGTGATTGTTTTTTTATCAATGTCGTACAATCTATTAATTTTAGTCCATAAAACCAGAAAGTCGTTTTAAATACTTACTTTATTTTAATACTTATTATAAGATCACTTTATATCTTTATTTAAATAAATAAATAAAAATCGCCAAATTTTACGATTTTTTCCAACACGGCACGACTTGGTCGACACAGGTTCACTTACCGTCGGGGTGAGACGTCAATCTTGAACATATGAAGCAAGCATAGATGTTTAATAAATGGCCATACTGGACTATTATACCCATCACAGACTTACTAAATAGTCATAATTTTGTTTTAAATTAAAATTATTCTGTTACCTGGTAACGTATGAAATAGAAAAAATAAATATGAATACCACATCGATTAATTGCTCCCAAGCATACGTAACAAAAGTAATTGTTTTATACATCGTCAATAGCCCTTTGATGACATCGAATGAGATTTACCGGAACCTGCTTTGCTTACGTTGAAAATGTAAAGCGTTTTAACTTTACTTAGCTAATGGACATTGTGTATGGACAATAGATCTTAATAAAAAAACACTCCAATAGTCCGAATACAAACAATAATCCGAATAGCCATAACTCATATCGCAACGGAGTTTGAATTCAAAAAAATAAAACACGGCCAGCAGCAAATACTAAACTTTAAAGAGGCTATAGGGACAGTTCTTGGTTTGTACAAATCTTACCTGGTATGGTCCATGCCCAGAAAAACTATGTGTAGCATCAGCGGAACGTGAATGGACCAGTCTATCTCCACTCCATCCAGGACCACGTCGCACAAAAGCATTACCGCCACATTACATCTGTCAGACAAAGAATGTTATGAAAAATTTGAAAGCCGATAAAGGATTTCAACCGATGTATACTTCTTTATGTCGCTGTATTACACATATCACACTTATTCTGTCACACCAACGCGCGGGCTTTTAAACTTTTTTTAATCGTTAAATTAAATTTCCAAGGGATGTCGTTTATTGGCAGGGCAGCAAGGGGATTTAATATACATCCCTGAGACTTCCATACGATGATATACTCTATATTATTCGATATTATACACCGATTTAAAATTAATTTCTTCGACACACACAAGCAGAGAGGTCTTAAATTTTATCATTACAAATCAGCACCGGCATGGCGGGTCGTCAAATGAAATGTATACAAAAAGTCCTGAATGAAATGCACTTAATAAATGAAGGCAGGAGCATGATTGCGTGTAGTGGAATTACAGAGACTCATTGGATCGGCCATTATACTTTGTTTCAAAGCGGATGCGACATTGAGTTGCACAACTCGATCGAATAATGATTGATACCCAAAGCGGCGCTATTATCATATTGCTCTCTGCTTTTATGTATTTTTGATAAAGCGGATCGGTCTTCATATTTACAAGAGATCAGCCGTGGGCGTGATTGTTTTAACATTATGTTAGTATTAAAACCATTTGTTCGCTAAAAATCAGTATACGTTGAAATATGCGTGAACAATGCCTAAATGATAAAATTAAAAGATGTCGCTGTAAGTGTTCAGGAATCTAATAACTAATTGGACGCTAACAGCAACGCGATTGAAAGTCGCGATGTTGCGAATGTCTATGGGCAGCGGTGATCGCTTACCATCAGGTGAACCGCTTGCTCGTTACTAGATAAAAAAAAAACAACTAACCTGTGGAAGCCTGATATAGGTTGGCTGCTATCGGGCAAATACTCGGTCAGGAGTGCGAAGTAACCTCCGTATTCTGGCATCGGTAATGGCCTGGGTTGCGGTACGTCCACTCGTGCCTCCAGTGGCGTTGGAGGTGCGCTGCCTGTCGGCGTGACGTGGCTCTCCGTCCCCAGCCCGGTCTACGACGAGGTCATGAAGGATCTTTTAGAAGGATAAGGTACGAGACAATCTAATCGGATGCTGGGTTTATCAGGGCAGTACCAGACGGCGCGTCACCCAGAGATATGGGTGGAATATTTTAAAACACCAACTAACAAGCAAATTAATTAACTTATTTACCACGTCGGCGTGGTATCACTGCGTTGCTAGTCAAACTATCGCTTAGTTTGAGAGGTAAAGTTGCAAGTGTAATTAAGGAGTATTCAGTAAGAGCAAATCTCTAGGTGTCACACACAGGGTAGCCAAATGTGCAGGTTCTTTATAGCACTGTGTTATTATAAACCGAAGTGTCGCTTAACACCCGGTGATCGTTCGCCATTTCACACATAAATATAATTTAAAAATATACTTATTAGTAGGTTTTTAAAATACCCCTCACCCGTTTTTCTACATCTTTCGTGTACCTTAATCATCGTATAAGTATTGATGCAGGTGTTTTCCCAAATCTGATGAAGCACAGTAGAGGTCCCCTTGTATAAAAGTGGCGATAGACTTGAGCCTGGTAATTATAGACCTATCTCAGTTCTACCGTCCATGAGCAAGGTTTTCGTAAAGATAATCTTAACCAGTAAACAGAGATTGTCTACAGAAATGACATCATTCATAGAGAACAGTACGGTTTTACCAAAGGTAAATCAACAACGGGTGCGGGTGCTAAGCTACTTAAGTATATTTACGACGCATGGGAGAAATAGCAAAATGCTATCGGGATATTTTGCGATTTATCCAAAGCTTTTGATTGTATAGACCATCAAACCTTACTGCTTAAACTCGATCAGTATGGAATACGCGGCGATGCGCTTGATCTTATTGCCTCTTACTTAAGTCAGAGTCCAGAGGGTTGATATAAATCATGTAAAATCATTTGGATCTACTTTACAGATGGGTGTTCCACAAGGATCTATTCAGAGGCCTTTTTTTTTCTTACTATATATAAATGATTTGCCTTTTTATCTAAAGAAATTGTGTGACATTGTACTTTTTGCTTGATGATACCTCCCTAAAAAATTTAAGGTTGAGCGTAATCGTACTAATTATGACGAAGTAAACAGTGTTCTGTTACGCATACTTAACTGGTTTAAAATCAATAATTTAGTTTTAAATGCAAAAAACTAAATGTGTTGAATTTACCCTACCTAATGTTAACAGTCAAAGTTTCAGCTTGCTTCTTAACAACGAAGCACTGGAACTTACCGATTCAACTGTTTTCTTGGGTATAACTTTAGATAAAAAACTACAGTGGAACCCCCATCTTACAACACTCGCGGGTAAACTCAGTGCAGCCGTCTGCGCAATAAGGAAAGTAAGACAATTGACGGATGTAAATACAGCTAGACTCGTTTATTTTAGTTACTTTCATAGTATTCTGTCTTACGGTATTCTGTTGTGGGGTAATGCTGCTGAGATAAATTCGGTGTTTATTCTACAGAAAAGAGCTGTGCGAGGTATTTATAACCTAAAAGCTCGAGATTCCCTGCGAGATGTTTTTAAAAGAACTGGTATTTTAACGGTTGCCTCACAAAGTATACTTTGTAATATATTGTTCATTTGACAGAATCTTAATAATTTTATAAAAATCAGTGACAAATACACAGTGAATACTAGAAATAAAAATAAGCTTATAACACCTCGATTTCGTCTTCAAAAGGTAAAAAAATCCTTCATGAGCATTGGTATACGCATATTTAATAAAATTGAACAAAATATCATAGCTCTACCACTTGGCCTTTTTAAAACTAAAATTAAGAATATTATGTTGCTTAAAGCTTATTATATAGGTTCAGGAGTTTCTGGTAGATCAAAATGCGTGGAACTCAATTGATTGACTCATATATGGGATAGCTATTACACTGTATTGGGGCTTAACATACTGTAACGGTATTTTAAAAGAGCTCACGAACAAAATGTAAAAATGACGATTCAAAAGTGCTTTTTTTTTTTTTTTAAATTACATTGTTGAAATCTGTAAATTAAACCAAGTCGATTGGTGTATGTCTGATGAAAAATTTTGGTTTTGCTGCTTGCTGCTTGCTTTACCCTACTCGTATTATTGTAAACTAAAGCTTTGTCATCATATCGCTTTTTTATTATAAATGGTATAATGTGTTCACTTTATATATAATATCTCGAATGACTAACAAACAGTGGAGGATCAAGCTATTTCGCTTTTTTTATGAGAAACGAGCAATGTACTGAATTTAATAGAACACATACGTAAGTTTATGTACAATAACATTAATTTTTACTGGACAGACTTGACTGAAAGGATTCTATTAGAGTTTAACTTTGTTTGCGAATAACTTTGGTTGTAGCACAAAGCTCGGTCGGACCGAGTCTCGCAAAATACTTGTCTGAACGCAAGGCGAAATTGAATTTCTGTGCGAAAACCGACACGGTTTGAGAGTTCATCTCAAGTAGAACCTCTCAAATTGCCATTCAAAAATCGATCCAATTGTGTTTTTATGATTACCATAAACAGTTTATTTAAATTGGGTAATTGGCAGACTATATAAAGAAAACACTCCCGCTTGATGGTAGAATAACTGGCACTGCAGTAATACTCCGACAATATGCGATAATATGAATATGTGGTAATACTTCTGACGGATTCCGCAAAGGAATTTTACCACTTGCATGTGAGTATAATCGAGAAAGACGTCTAATGGTTTCGAAATTTTTTTGTCTTCTTTGAATGGATCTTCATGCACGTTTCGCGGCTGCAACGGTTGTAATACGCATTAACAAATGGTGTGGTACTGAATGACATGACATGTTGAATGTAGTTATGAGTTAATTGACTTTTCTCCGAAGGGAATCTGTTAGTACGTTACTTATTTAATATCAAATTATTATTATTTTGCGTTAACTACCTGTTTTGGCCAGTATAGTAAAAGGCGAATAGGTTAATTAAAGTTTTTGGATTTATTTTGATTCATTCATTCATTCATTCATAATAAAATTATTATTATTATTAGTGAAATAATAATAATAATTTTATTATTATTTGTAATTCACTAATAATAATAATAATAATTATTATTTTATTATTAGTGAATTACACATTACACATTATACATTTTCTCACCTAAACGCAGGAGCACAATAATTAAATAACAGAGATTAAGATAATCTAATAAATCTAATAAATCTAAAGTTTGTGGAAGCCGGTGCTTATACTAGGTACAAAGACCTGTGATACAAGACCCGATATACCAAGATAAAAAAAATAAAGAACGATATATCGATATATAAATATATCGATACATCGTTCTTTATTTTTTTTAAATCGGTAACATTATAATTATAGAATGTGTGCTAGGATGTATAGACAATTGTTAAAGCTTAAAACTTATATAATAACTTTAAATTTAATTTTACTCAGATTTGCTGCCTTAGGTCGAAAAAGAACAAACTAGGAATATTTAGTACACAAACAACCAAGTAAGATTGCACCACTTTTAATGTTAGCTTATTTAATCAGACATGTCTCTTTTTTTTAAATAAGGGTTTACACAAAAATGATTGCATTATTATTTAATAATTTTAATGCCAAAGCAGGAAATAGAATACCAAGTTTTGCACAGTGTGCTCATTTGTTAACTGTCATAAACTGCTTCTGCTACATAGTTGTTTTGTTCGGTGAAATGGGCTACTGGTCAAGCTTTGTAACAAGTTCTTGTCCTGTTTTGATTTCAATAAGCTACAATACAACTACAATAACCAACTATCATGAAATCATATTATCATAGTGTCATAAATTTTCTTCAGATCTAATGTTCAAACGACATTTACTAGACTCTAATCTCATAGTATGTTTATTTAAAAATATAATTTTTAAAAATAATTCGTTTTCACGTGCAATCATTTATTCAATTCAAATTCAATTATTGATCAATATTTAAGAAAACAAAAGCATAGATTTCGTTCAAAATTATTATTTTGTGGTGCGATAGGAATGTTACTATACAAATAAACATGCGATACGTATAATTTAATTCACCTCAGAATTATACTCCGAGAGAAATTGTAAATATGTAGTTAATAAATAACACATCATCTGCGTGCTAAGAAGGCAACAATTGTTTAACGGTTTTTACAGTTCCTAGCCAATCCTAAGAAACCAGACAGGATAACTCAGGAGAGGAGGTTATACCTACTTAAACGCAAGAGTACTAGCTCCTGAATATGGATTTAGTGTTTAAGCTGGACTGCAGGTGTGAACGGGAAGTCTGGCACAAAAGTCTTGAAATTATAAATCTGTGTACAAATAAATTATGGACTAAATAATCGCAATTATATCACTTGCTCATTTGTCTTCTATAGATTAAAATGCTTATTTTTGTCTCAGAAAGTTCGAAACACGAAAAAACTTGTCCGCGTTAACATCTTCAATATAAAAAGGAAATTGACATTTCTATTTATTACTTGTATATTCTGAAAACTGAATGATTTGTTTTCACGACTCACTAATAAAAATTTACATACTAATACTTGTTTTTGCTTTCAGCCTAAGAGTGGGAACGAGCATTCCCACGGGTACGGTACCCGATGAAGCTTTATAGAGCCTCTTAGGCTGAAAGCAAAAACATCAGTTAAGATAAGATTAGATAAGGCATGCGCCTACCGACCGGACCCCGACGCGTCTGATCGCAACCGTCGTAGAAAAATTACAGACGTCGGCCCGATCGACAATAAAAAGGAACATTACATGTTAGGTAACAATAGCCACAAAATCACTCATCAATCTATGGCTAACCGATCCCCTAGGAGAAGAAGACTAATTACCTAGGAGTCACCCTCGACGAAAAACTCTCCGTTTTCTTCACACATCGCCGCTGTTCGAAAAGTAAAATGTCCCTAAGACATATTTCTTTTGTATAAGACTTACATTAGACCAATCCAATCCTATGCACGCTATGCATTTACGCACGTCAACCCGTGACTTTTGTATGAGCTCCAGGTAGTTCAAAATAAATTTATCCGTTCAACTGGTGCTCAGTGGTAACAACGTAACGTCGACCTGCATAGTGATTGCAGGCTTCCGACAGTTAAATAATTATTTAAAAAGTCAACAGGGCGGTTCTTGGAACAAGCTACCAATAACCCAAATTCCTTGGTGGTCATGGCATGCGCCTGGATCAACATCCAGTTTGGCTCGCGCCCTCGTTCGAATCAGACTTCTCTGTTTGGAGGAAGCACATGCGCGCTCAGTGTTCGAGTGTAAGTCTCGTTAATCGGGAAGCAGCCTCTGTGCTTGCGCATAAACTGTCCCTCGAATCACGAGTGAAGCTAACAGCAAGAAAGAAGAACGTCTAGAAAGAAGAACTTTGTCCTTGTTGTTGGTTGTTTTTCCAACTGCCTGGCGTGTTTAATCATTAGTTATGTTTAGTGTTAGTGTGCTCGTAGGCAGGTTTTCTGTATACGCAAGTAGAGTCGCGTATGCGAGTGTATACCTCTCGCCATATACGGCGGCTTATTGTATTTTTGTGCTTTAACTGTGCTTGCCACCCTGGCAGCAGATAGGTACTCCTAAAACCCTAGCGCCTAAAAAGCGCAGGTCTGTAGGTCTTTCCTAGGTACATACTTCCCCGCCACTAGTTGGGCAGGACTATATTCCCATTGGCATCCGTTTATGATAACGCCTTCGCGTCGGCGATTTTTAACTTTCATCCGTCCTCTTCGCTCTCCTCCATCTCCGGTGCTGAATCGGATATGGAGGTTGAACCGATTACCGAGCCGTCCCGGGAACTCGGTGACGACAGCTTCACGGTTTTCGTAGGGTGATAAAAGGGCAAGAAACGGCCCGGCATAGAGTACGACCCTCACGCGCTCCGAAGGTGGTCAAACCGCTGACGGAAAATATTTTCATGGCCGAACGGAAGGCGAAAGCTCCCCCTCCAATGGTCATCTTACAAAAAAATGCGAAGTGGAGCCTGGTCAATGTTAATGTTTGTTCGGAGTCCGCAGACGAGGGATAGATCGTCGGCGATGCTGACCCCTGCGGAGGTGTTGATGCAAGCTTTTGATTCAAATCAAATCAAATCAAAATATTTTATTCAAATAGGCCTTTACAAGCACTTATGAATCGTCATTTATACATC
>DWHO01005604.1:0-10214 GCA_018247575.1 Eurytides lysithous rurik | reverse complement strand
AGTAATGTTGCAAGTGTCCATGGGCGGCGGTAATCTCTTACCATCAGGTGAACCGCTTGCTCGTTTGTCAGCCTACTACATAAAAAAAAATGCAATTCCAGAGGACAGTTATAGATCAGCCCGCACCTGGCACGTCACTTGGGCCCTAATTCGATACCTGCGGAAAAGGCAAGAGCCGGTGCGCTATTTATGAACAGAATACGACGTCGTGTACATGCATTTATTATCCGGGGGTAAACTAATCGATGCGTTCGCTCATGCGCCTTCCGAGCTGAACCACGTGGCCTCAACAGATGGCGTTGGACGCCAGTGCGCATGCCACATTTTATTGACCGCACGCACACGCGCGCGCTAACACACACACACGCCCCGCGACATAAATCATATGTTTGCCCGCTCCTAACCATACGGCTTCAAATTACCTTTGCGGCGCGTAATGACGCAAGTTGATGCCGAACGGCATTTCCCACCTTAATGCCCTACGTTAGGGTCGATTTCTGCTCGCTGTGTTCGCTTTACCAATACAGAAGTGGTTGAGTGAACTAAATGGCTCGCGAGCAGCCGTGGACGTCAATTACCGTCGACTTCATCTGGTCGCCGTTAGTGCGATGTTTGTTATGACTGTGAGAAACGGGCCTTCTGAGAAACTGTTGTCTCGTTTCGTGTTTACCGTTCAATTTCATGCGCACCTAGTACATACGTACCGCATTCACTTCGTAATTTAATACGAAAATAACTTGTCTCATACACAGAACGAGTGACAAATAATATTGACGTAGCACAATAACTTCAGATGCATCGTTTTATAATGCTTTGCAGAAAAAAAATACGTTTTGAAATAGAGGATCGATAAGATTATGGCACTGACACGGATTACGTAAAAACTAATCAGTGCAAACGCTAAAAACCTAAGAGGAATTGGATTTTATTTTATTAAATTATTCAATATCAATCAATATTATTGAACTTATTCTTCTAAAATCCCTTGGTACAGATTATTTTTCTTTTTTTAATTTATAAGCAAGTAATAGGTTAATAAATAATAGTTCTAGTAGTATTCTGGCAGTTAACTATTTGGCATGCGCCTTTCTTTCACACACTGTATTAGATTTAGTTCATAAGGCCGCTACAAAAATTTATAGTTAGTAGCTTTATATTATTTGGACGTTTAAGTATTATATATATGTTATAACAAATGCTATATATTTTTTACATGACTACTATATTTGAAGTTTATTATTGCGTTCAATAAGCTATGCCGCACCTCCTAAATTCCTAAACAAAATGTGACAGCATTTAGCATTGACAAAAGGAAAAAAATGATACAAAAACTAACAGAATACTAAAAATGACGAGAAGGTTACTGATGATTAACGGGACATAATTAAGCTCTTACGTTAAAGGTGTACATAAATAAACATGAGCCTCTTTATAAGTCGTCTCTCTTGTTCTGTGTTATTTATCTATGTTATCTCTCTTTAGTGTGTTATTTATTTATATGCATTCGCGTTTTACACATTTTAGTTCCATTCGAACAATGATGAGCATTATCGATGGCAAGTTTATTATGCGAGTATGAACAAACTTAGTTGCACAGCGTCGTAAAATTTGCAATGCTCCAACTTCGCAGACTGGGGGTACGCAAAATAATAAAGCTAAAACTCTATGCGAATGAGCGGATATTTCGAGGGCGTTTTCTGATGGAATATTGCCAGTTTTTTTTCCGTGACTTTTCGTTCAGTTTAAAAAAATGCAATCTTTATTTGAATTTGAAGAAAGTTACTAATAAATACTATTTAGGAGCGTATACAACGAGTACCATTTTTATTATTGCTTCAACATCGAAATAATTTCAATTATAATCAATTCCACAATTTTCTAGAAAGAATTCAGGCCATTCTTTCAAGCGTAGATTATCTGTTTCATATTTTTCTTTCGATCTATGTATTTTATACATCTTTTTATTACTCTATAAAAAAAAAACTGTAAACATAGAATTTAAAAATTCTGACATATGTAAAATTAGAAGTCATTAATTCCCGCCATAGGTAAGGATAGCTTTGTGTCACGTGATGGGTGCTTAATTAGAAAAGGGCGACAAATGCTCAATCGAAACTGGTGACAAGTACCAGGCTAGCATAACAAGCAAGGAGCGCATTGATTGAGGCGGCAGCCACTCGACGCGACACTGTCACCACTCACAACGTAAACTGAAAAGTGTATTTTATGTCGCTTCGAACCAGTGCAAAGAACGGAAATTTTATATTGGCGTTTTATTATATATTGTACGATCGTCTCTAAATTATAAGATTAATTGATTCATAAAATGCAGGGATCACTTATTCACGATAGCATAAGCACTAAAATACCATGAAACGACAGCAAAATCTGCTTTTTTTTTGTCCAAATTGTTTAGGTACCTAACAAAGGGTACATTAGTCATTTTATGAATTTGAATTCTAAGAATGCCGTGAAATTGTACAGAGAGGGGATCCAGCGTGGGTGGGCGTCATAATGTTGTTCTCGATGGGAGGCGTTAATTTATTGTCGTTGGGTTATTTACTCAATATTTTTAATATGTAATAAAATTAACGAACCACGCGCTGCATGTTGATGTGTTCGTGTTTCAGAGCAAAATTTATTACTGCTACTTTTTCAACGACGATAAATTTTTTTCTAGGGTTTTTTTTCTGTTTTGTGTTAAAGGATTCGTTTTTTTTTTTGTTGATAGATAATTTTGTTTAAAGATTAGCGTGTCCTTCTTTGTGACGATTATAACAAACGCGTAGTGTACAATGGTGGATATCATCAGATATCGGGTTGTAACGGCAAAACATTGGCCTAAACTACAAAAACATCTGCCGTTTTCTCAGGAGCGTGCCAAGTTCCCCTAATCTCCCGCCAAAGTACAAAGGAATCATGCGGCGGTGGGAGCGAGACGGTGCCATCTCGACAGGCTGAAGCGCGAACGAGACAGACTTAGGACCGGAACATTGCACAAGCGGGTCTCGGTTGACGGGTCCCGAACAAAACGAACGACTCGGGAGGCGATTAAAATGCGCCGTAACATCGGAATGAATGAAAATAATAAAAAAAGGAGGCTATAATTGCGTAACACGAGGCCAGCGGGGACTTGAAAAGGAATAATGATCTGGCGTCGACTAGCTTTGAGCTGGTCACGTAATCAAACGTTCCAAAATTATTCGAAATTTTTATAAGAAATACAAAACTAGCTAGTACTTCTTCTATAAGAAGCACTCAAAGAGACTATCGCATACATCTCAAAGTAAAACTTAGTAGCATGCAATTAATATTTCCTACCCTAATAATGTTCCAAACCTTCAATTAAATTGTTTGTAGATTTGTTGGTTCTTCATTCTTTTATGCAGCAACGGATCGAAAGCTTGGTACGATTTGTGGTATAGATATAATTTGTGGGATGGAGAGCAACATAGAGCATTTGTGCCAGAAAATTTCAAAAAACGACAAAATTATGGGAAATCAAGTTGAAGTTTGCTAAAGTACACAGTAGCGACAAACTAAATAAACCAGCGTATTTATAAATACTTTGTACGGTGGTGGAGCTAGCTCCCGCTGCTGAATGGGCCGGCTCGAACCGAATAAGTACCACAACCTTATATAAATTTGGCGTGCTTTTGCTTACGCGGTTTTTTCCGGTGGATGAAGTGGTCGGTGGCCCGTCCCCCTCCCTCCCCTACTTCCTCCTCTCACACTCCTACCTACCTCTGGCCATCCCAACTCTTCCTAAACCTTCCCACTACTCTCCTCTTTCCCTCCCCCTCTATCATTCTCTCTCCTCTGACCTCCTTCTTTCAAAAAAAGGCTGGCAGCGTATTTGCAATATCTGTAATTTTGTAAATAACCACGGGCGGCGGTGATCGATTGTCATCCGGTGAGCCACTTGCTCGTTTGTCATCCTGCTTCATAAAAAAAAGAATAGAAAGATGATGTAAAGTTATAGTTTTCGTTTCGTCAGGAAGGCGAGGCAAGCGAGGTCCATCAACTAGAAGATTCTCAATTGTACTATAATTCATCTGACGTTGGCGATAACCAAACAGCTTGTAGCATCCACGCAACTGTCGTTACGTATATCTTGTCAATTTTTTAACCGACTTCAAAAAGGAAATGGTTCTAAAATTCCTACAATTTTTTTCTTCTCCCTGTCTTGATTATTCTTTCTCTATATTAAATCGTTTATGCCAAGATCGGTCTCAAAGGAATTTAGTCATCATTAGACCTCGAACTTCTAAAGTACACTAGGAAACTCCTTTAATTGTAAGAGGAATGTACTAATATATAATGTAAAAAGAGGGAATGTACGTTATTTGAGGTATTATTGCGTGAATTCAGTCGCTTTGTATGTTTTTACAAGAAATATATATTTAGCTTTAATGATAACTGTTTATTGGAACCATAGTAGCAGTATCTGGTTCGTCGGCTTTAATCAATTATCATTGCATAACTTGAGTTTCAATACCTGTGTCGATGTTGTATTTGCCAATTAATTTACCGATATTTAATTAACTGTTGAGTGCTGTATTTCTACGTGTTGAATTATTAAGGAAAACTAAAACCTTGAAAAAACCTGAACATCTATGGAATAAGTAAAACCACATTTATAAGACATTTGTGGACTGCCTGGATCCCCATGGCGGTTTGTCTCCTCATAATCCTTTGCATATTTTGTAATCGATAATTATCTCCGTTAGAAACGAAAATAAAAAAAGTAGAAGTTTAAGTTTTCAAAAAATAGCCCATGTCAACCACCGGCTTAAGAAACATAACTATGGCGAAGTTCATAGCAAAAGAAAAAATAAACCATTTTCTTATAATTAAACTTATGAATTTTACGTAAAACGTATAAATTTCTATCAGTTCTTGCTTATCTATAGTATATGGTAATAAATCATAGTTTAACTTCTATTCATATTGAGCACGTCCTACTTATTGGAAATATATCTTAGTTTTCTATAGAAAAACGGGGTTTATTAGTTAAATGTTTGTGTAAACTGTAATTATAACAAAGAAACAAAGTTAATGGATAATTTTATTCAACCATTGCCGAAGTGAGACAGTTAAAAGATGATTTTGAAAGTTAATATACGCATGGGAAATTGTTGCAAATAACAGAACAAACAAAACGTATTTCTATCCGACAATTGCATAAATCATCTATCGAGCAAATAAACTGACGCACAATGGCGAAATTATCAGCGATAATATAACGTGCATTTATCGGTGAAAGGTTGTACAAATATGATGAATTACGAAGCAATATAATAAATTACTTAGCGAGCAATGCTTTAACGTCGATTATTAATACGACAAAGACAACGGGCGCGGTTCGAATGTATCTGTCATCCGCATGAATGACTACGCAGTGCCGCAGTAGATGGTCGCTTTGGTGTGCGTGTGGCGTGTGTCGCGACGCCGCTCGCCTATGCGCTCCTGGTACTCGCAACTACTAGATAGTGTAGAAATAGTTGCCGTAAATCGGGTCCCCTCCCTTCTACCTCGCTCGCCGTGTGCGGTTTATTTATTTATCTACTGTCTATTGTTGCTTACCTGTTAACCTTTATTTGATATGGAAAAAAAAATATCTCACCTATTGATGGAATGTTTTAAGTATGCCGATTAAAAAAGAATAACTAATAGAATTAAATGAGCCAGTATCTAAAGTTCCTAATAATTTAAATACATTGGTAGTCGTAGTATTTATTCTCTTTGACAAAATCGATATCACAGATTTTAACAATTTGGTAAGTTTAGTCAAGTGAAAAAAAATTTATATAAGCCAATAAATATAAATTGGGCCCTTTTTCAACAGTGTTACCTTAAAAAAAATATTCTAGTATATCAATGGATTCGGAAGTAATTTTAATTACAAAACTAAGTAAAAGATGTCAATAAATAACAAGAACTTAAACTTAAGAGATAAAAGTTTATTTACAAGTGTTAATAAAATCATAATTAATCAACATCAAAATAAAGTTAAAGCGTGCAGTGATCTTTCAGGGGAATAAACTGGCTCAATTAGTTTTCCCATAATTTAAAAAAGTTAGATAAACAATCCCATACATGGTGAATACCACTATCGAAGACATCGGTACAATTATAACGCCGGTATGTGGAGGACCTAAAAGCATCGTTACTCGGCAGGGTCGACGTACGCAAGAGCGGGACACTTTGGAAATTGGGCTGCGAGAGTGGGACGCACGGCGTCGAGGCGCCAACTTGTACGGTCGTAAACTAAAACGCGGTTTTTGCTTTTCGTTTCATTTAACCCGAAGGAAATCTCTTGATCTCTGTTGATGCGATGTTATGCAGTGAAGCTATAAAATCACTAAAAATATATCTACGTGAAGCCCAAACTTGGATAATATCTATATATAGATATAAGCAATAAGCGCGACAATAGACCTGAGCGATATTTTCAATCTGGACAGTGCTATCAATGACAAAAAGGTAATTTCACTATAGAGGTATCGAATGAGCATGCGGTCAAAAAAGTCCAAGATGCAGTATCCATTATCAGAATTATCAAGCATCCATATTCAGCATTCTTATTCTTAATATTAGTTAGCATGTAAGTATATCATTTCGTTTTCACGTTTCCGTTTGTCACACCATTATCAGTGATTTTAACGTCGCCAAGCAAAGGTTTGCTGGCATTACTGTTTTCGGAAAGAAGGACAATACTGCTGGCGTAATTACTGAGCATACAGGTAGATCGAGGTACATATAACTCTGAGTGACAAGCTCATCGCTGAGCTAAGCCTTAGATTAAACTTAGTTTTAGCTAACTTAAAACATTAAGTGCCATCATGGCAAACAATTAATTTCTTTTTTCACTTGCTCTTCACGGCGTATGTCACCGTGATAGGCCGAGGTATAGATTAACAAAAACTAAACGGTGTGAAAAAGAAATCGCGCCATTTGGCGGAGGGTCTTACCAAAAATTCAACAAGATATGAAACTTTATACACATACATATATACACATACATATGTACACATACATTGCTTGTTTCTTTCTATTCGTAAAGGTTGGAAACAAAGACCAAAGAAAACATTATAAAATAATTTGAAATGCTAATTAGATAAATGACGAAATGGTAAAAAAAGAGACATGTAAGTAGGGAAACAATTTGTGCTGAGATGATAAAAGAAATAAAAGAATATGCTATGCCGATTCCCAGTAACTATCGTTACTTATTATATTATCTTAACATTACTTATATTAGTTGATCGATCGATGGCTTGGTTATTGGACTCGAGTGTCAGAATGTTCTCATTGTCCGGGAAAAAGCTTAATAAAATCTCTCATGGACGATAGTCGAAAAGATATTTTCTTTGACCATAGCGGCCGTGATATACATATGTCTGTCTGATGGACGGGCAGTTCAATAGAGCTAAGGTGGGCACGTGATCAATTGTCAGCACAGTCGTATAGTCGACGCGTCAGACGGATCAAAAACTCTTGGATGAACTCCATTCGAGGGTCCCAAGCGATTACACCATTTCTGAAGTAACACTCTGCCCACACTATCACTCGAAGGACGAGGTTCTGTTACGAAGATGTGGTCAAGTTTGATTTCACTGACGCCATATTAACTATTATTGATAGGAGCGAATGGCATATCAAAACAACATATATTTTTCTTGATATTTTTGAACATTACCAATCTTCTATACCATCACATTCCTAAAAATAACTTTGATTAGTGTGAATATTAACCCCGCGGGAAAACAGTAACGTAAATAAAAGATTCAATAAAATAGTGCTACTATTACAAAGTTCACAAAGCAAAGTAAGTGAAGTGAAATATTCGAAATCTTTCGAAAAGCAAGGTAAGGAATGCTACTTGGGAGTCCGAGGTACGTCCACAACTCGCTCGTTAGTGCCGCCGAGTGCCCTAACGTGTTCATATGGTAAACAATGGCGTGGGGGCGGTCCCCGATGCTATCGGCGGGCATTAGCGATAGCCTAATTGATAGCATGGGAAACTTTCACCACGTGGTACAACGAGTAGATTATCTATGTATGCCGTGAATGGATCCGATACACAGAGATAAGCCAATGCAATGACAGTCTTGTTATTAAGTAGCGTTGGCACGATATTTTTTTACCTAATGTAAAAAGTTTATCTTTGCTCGAGCGTTGTTTTTCAGAAATCCATTTTAAAACTTTTGTTTATAGATAATGTGAAACTTGATAGACACTTAATTTATGGATTTGACCTTAAAGTTTTAAGCTAAACTTTTCCGTATGAAGATTCTTTCTTATTTATGTAGTAAAAGTTCTGCTCTCAAATTTCTAAGTTAAACATAAAAGCAGCCATTATCAATCAGAGATTTAGAACGAAAATAAAGGATATTTTATACTTTACAGTATTAGTACGTTATTACTACAAATATTTTGATTTAATTTCCCTAGCAGACGTGTTATTGTATTTTACTTGAAAGATAATGTGTAATTATTTGATAGTTTTTTTTATTCGAAGTAGTTGGAAGTGGTAGAAGTCTGTTGCAAAGTCCACCTGAGGTAGTACCAATGTACTGCTGTCTACCGCCAGCTATGTGACCGCACTATTATGTTTTGGTTTAAAGATATGACGAACGCAGCGCAAAATCAAGCAGATTTTGTGTGACATTGTGTCGTGATGGGTAAGTGTGTGGTTACCATCGGCGCATGACTTGCTTGACTTGTTGTAAATATTTTTCCTGGATTTATGTACGTACTGACTTTTACAAAGCGGACAAGTCACTATAGAATTGTGGGCAACTGCATAATAGTCTTGTCTGTGGCTAATTTTCAAATCAGTCTGTGGTAATTTTCTTTTATCCGTGGATTTCGAAAGCTGTTTATGTAAAATTGTAAATTCTAATGTCACAATGGTCAAAATTCACTATTTTTATTCTATTATAGACTGTTGTAAAGTTCGTTTGGGGAAGAATAACATTATTTTGTTACTTTGCTGCCAAGCAGTGATATTTAGCAAGTACTATGCAGTTAAGCCGTGGTAGCTCAGTGTCCGGACGCTCGCTTTTCTATTATACTCGAGCAACCTGAGTTCAAATCCTGGTGCCGGCACCAAAGAATTTGTTAATTTATTATTAAAAAAATTAAGTGCTGATTTACCACTTGCTCAACGGTGAAGGAAAACATCGTGAGGAAACATGCATATTTAAGAAACATTAAAAAAATAGTCTTAAATATGGTGGCGGTCTGTGCCCTTATTCCCTCTATATAGAGGAAGCCTGTGCCCAACAGTGGGATATATAGGCTGTTAGTATTACTAGGCAGTTTAAGAATTCATCGGGATCCTAGCATAATTACTGTGTGTGAAAATGTGTCATAATGAAAGTATCAAATTCAATCAAATAAAATACGTAGAAAAATTTGGACTCCACGGACTCACTTGCCAAGGTGGCGCTGGCTCGCCACGCTGCTTTGTGCAAAGTCATCCATAAGGCTTTTACTTTGATTAATATAACGTCTAATTTAGAGTCATCTGACAGTTTTCATAGCGATGGCAAGACACCATTGGATTAACTTTGATTCCATCGGAGAGGGGCCAACCTCTTGTTTGGGACGTTACTTGCGTAGACACATTAGCAGCCTCTCATCTCAGGGACACTTCGTTCAGAGCCTGGGCGGCATCGGAGGCGGCCGAAGTAAGGAAGTGGCGCAAATATGACTCTATCGTACGTGCGGACTATGTATTTGTGCCGTTTGCTATAGACACCCTGGGTCCGAGGGTGCTTGCACCTCAAAATTTCTTAAGATCTATTTTCGAAAACTTATTATTGCGTCTGGTAACAGGAGGGGTGGTACTTTTCTTGCCAAAAGTTGAAATTTTTTTTTATGGAGTTGGCTGACAAACGAGCAAGCGGCTCACCTGATGGCAAGCGATCACTGCCGCCCATGGACATTTGCAACAGAGCTTGCAAATGCGTTGTCAGCTTTTAAGGGGGGATTTTTTTAAAGAGGGAGGGATGAGGAGTGAGAGCGAGGGATTATGGGAGGGAATGGAAGGGGTTGGGCCACCGGCCACCTCACTCACCGGACGAAACGTGGAAGCAAAAACACTTCCACTTTACGCAATCGTTCTTTAGGAAATCATTCCTGTGAGGTCGTGGTACTTATCCGGTTCGAGCCAGCCCATTTAGCAGCGGGAACAGCTGCGTGGC
>DWHO01005603.1:0-10215 GCA_018247575.1 Eurytides lysithous rurik | reverse complement strand
CCATCCCATCACACTCTTCTCCCACCTTCACCTCTCCTCCCACCCTCTTTCAAAAATTTTGCACCCATAAAGGCTGGCAGCGCATTTGCACGTTCTGCAACGTTACAAATGTCCATGGGCGGCGGCAATCGCTTATGATCAGATGAACCACTTGATAGTTTGTCAGCCTGCTCCAAAAAAAAAACGGCATATTCCATGCGTAACCTGCCTGTGTTATCTTTTTAAGTACGAATAAAATCCGTTCAAGTATTTATACGGATGGTCTATAGTGTGAAGTTTAAATTGTATCTGTGTATCGATTTCTGTGTGCAAATTAATGTCGCCGATTCCAATAGATCGAGAAATCCGTAAAATCTCCAATAAATCAGTGTCAGATGCATCCCTAGTTATTTCGTGATACAAAATTGAAGAGTATTTTACGTACGACATATCCGGTGCAATATTACTACTCTGTATATACTTTCTGCAACCGTTACTATATACATATTTTTATATTTGGTTCATTTACGACATATACATATTTAATAGTGCTTTAACGTGTAAAAATGTTGGCACTATTAAGATCTGGTAAAAAATTTGATATAATACGTATTCCGCAAACAAGTCCATTGACTTTCCACGCATTCTGTTCTGCCTTAAGCTCTTAAATTGCGTAATGGGCTTTATCTATTTTTAATTTTAGTTTCAGAACGTTGAAATGGGAGATACGTGTAGTTAAATGCTAAGTAAATTAATGACACAGGAGTAGAAGTAGTTAAATTTTGCATATACTTATATCTGTAGGTCATTTCAGTAAGTCACTTAGGTAATTTTTAATTATTATACAATGGTTCTCTTTTTTTAGTTTACATGATATGATTACGAAAATTCTTCTCCATTTCTTGTTTTTATGTTATTCCTATCACTTAATGTAAGTTTAACTAATAGTCTATATATATGCATATATATATGTTCCACAGTTGGAAAAGGGCTCTGTGTATTTGTAGTATTTAGCGAAATTCGAATTGAGACACCTTTTTTATGTTATATGAAAATACGTGAAGGGAACTTATGTCAAATGATAATTATGATAATTCTTTTAATATTAATTTTGTTACATTAATATCAAACACGTGGTTTGACATTAATAATACAAAATCATACATATTACGATATTATTCAATGAATAAAAGGGTAAAATCTTTGAAGAAAACCTCCTTTGGACGATTTCGACGAATCGATCGCTAGTGTAATATCATTCGTAGCTGTAGTCTCTTATCAATACTGTTAATTAATTTTCATAGTAATAGTGTAGCTAACAATTAAATAATCATTGTTTTGGCAGGTTTGCACTATTGGAGTTCTAGCAAATTCGATGAACGTAGTGGTGTTAACAAGAAAAGATATGGCCGCTGCCCCGATCAACCGTCTTCTTAAATGGCTAGCGGTTGCGGATGTGTTTGTCATGCTCGAATACATACCTTTTGCAGTTTATAAATACCTAGTACGGACTTTTTTTTTTAATTACATTACCTACTTTTGTATATCTGCACATATTTATGAGTCCATCATTTAATTATAAGGTTTAAACACTATCGCTTATTTACATTGTTCACGCTTTCTTTTGTAGGTTCTCCCGGAAAAACTCGATTTCCCGTACTCTTGGGCAGTGTATTTATTATTCCACACGCATTTTGCTCAAACCTTACACACGGCGTCAATCTGTCTTACGCTATCATTAGCCATATGGAGGTATATAGCAATCAAGTAAGTAGATCTTTCCACATTCAAACATTAGTTAAAGGGTACATTGAAACGAGGGATTAATATTATTAATTCTTTTGAAATTATTGAAAATTTAATTCACCTACAACATTCAGACAACGAATAATGCGTAAGTTTTAACTCTATGGAATTGGTAGGAGTTGCATTAGGTTCCCTGTTTTATTTTCAAAAAAAAAGTTTTTTTAAAGTCTGCTTTTAAATCAAATCAAATCAAATTTAAAAGAACTAACCTAACACAACTTCTATCAAAATAAATTTCGAATAATTGCAGATACTCGGATAGAAGCCACATATTGTGTACAGAACGAAGATGCAGCATTGCAATACTGACGAGCTTTATTCTTCCACCTATATTGTGCATACCAACCTTTATGGTGAGATATTTTTTTTAAAACTATGTATACTTACGAAAACTTATTCTCAACAATTTGTCTCATATTCTAAGTAGTTTATTGCTACTTATCTTATTAAACCTACTATAACCTTTTGTAATGCATGAATAAACGCAATTCATATTCACGTTGTGGACACACCACTGTTTATTTTTGTTAAAGTGAAACGGGTTTAAATAAAACGTCATGATATTTAAACAATGTGTAGTATTCACAAAAAATAAAAACCCCATGACATGAAATATATAACATGATAAATTGTGTTCACATAAATCTTTAAAATTGTATAAACTTACTTTTAAACTCCTTCGCGTTTATTGTAATTGATTATCATCATTATTAGCGTACCTTAAAAATTTAAACATACTTTACAGCAAAAATGTGAATCCGATAATTATGCATAAATTAATACAAAAGCAGTACATTGAATGTAAATTACCATTGAATGTATGTTTGAATAATGTATTAAATTCGTCAGGTATTTGACATTCACACAAAGAACATCACTGACGTACAGGGCAATCACGACATCGCATACCATCTTGATTCAGACAGCCAAGGCAAACTGTATCAGATTAATTTTTGGGTCCATGCGGTCCTTATAAAGCTCTTGCCATGTTCCATCCTGACGATTATAAGCTTATGGCTCATAAAAGCTTTATACAACGCCAATCAGCACCAGAAGAATTTGAGGAACTACAGTGCCTGCCCGGTGGCGGATAAAGTAACTAAAAGGCAACATAAAGCCGACAAAAGGACCGACAGAACGACAAAGATGTTGTTGGCCGTGCTACTACTGTTTCTGCTGACTGAACTACCTCAAGGAATCTTGGGGCTGATGAGCGGACTGCTTGGTTTCTGCTTCTTTAGGCAGTGTTACAATTTGTTCGGTGAAATCATGGACTTGTTGGCGCTGGTTAACGGCTCAATCAACTTCATTCTATATTGTTCAATGTCTCGCCAATTCCGCCAAACATTCCGCCAGTTACTGCTCCAGAGACCTCTCGCCCGTTTACGTCCACCGACTGGCTCTCAATCAGAGTCACACAATCAAAACACGTAAGAGAATTTTTAATATAGTATACCTTATTTAACTAAATCAATATTTCTAGAGTATTAGTGTAATGTGAATTAGTTTAATATGAAAAAATAAATGGAACAAAACACTAACACTATGATATTAGTGCTTTGTTCCATTTATTTTTTCAAGCATCATTTTCTCTTGACATGCGTTTTTCTCTTTCTCATTTCGCTTGTTTATGTTTTACACGTGAGAACGTTCACCTTTTTGTAAGGTCAAAACGACGCATTTATTATCCTAGCGCAATTCATTGTCAACTTTTGACATGAGTATAGTAGTTACTACAGATCTCGAAATAAATTAAAAGTTCGAGAATAGAAATGAATTAAACTTTGCAAAAACAATATCGTAAATTTGAACAGAAAGTTTTAAACTACTTACAACGACATTTATTGCTTTAAATTAATGGCTCTTTGTTGGCAACTAAATCAAATACTTCATGGCTAAAAATAGTATTTATAACAACAAAGATATAATCTTTCTAAAAGAACTTAAATATTCATTTCATCATTAATACAAATATAGCTTTCTTATGAGCACTTGATTTTATTATCCTATTCATAGACTTTGCGATAGTCTTTTTATAAACAAAATCATACTCCTGCAGGTGCACAGTAAAGATAAAAAAAAAATTTGGAAACGCTCCATTGTATTAAGAAGCACGTAAGTAATTACTATTCTATGCATGTTGTTTATACATAAAATAACAATATCAATCACATATAAAGCTTTAAACCCCATGGAGGGAAGTAAAAACGGCGTATACTATCATCGTTTCATAGAAATTAAACTAGTAAGTTAACCCTGTCATCACTCGCTGAGCAAAAGTACAAAATAGTGACATTGCTCTTGAAATATCTGAAAAACCAAAACGTCTTTGGCCATGGGCTAGTTGCGATGTGGTAAAACAACACATCAACCACCCTTAACGAACACCCTTTACCAGTTGTAACGATTATACAAACAGTCACGCCGTCACTAAGTTTTCATGTTTTATGACGCGGTAGGCAAACGAAGCGACTCGCCTGTTGGTAAGCGTTCGCAGCGTGGACAGCGAACGACCCATGGACTTTCGCAACATAAAACAACTAGCAAATGCATTGCCGGCCTTAAGGGTGAAAAATATTAGGGGGAGTAGGGAGTACGGCCACCGGTCACCTCTCTTATCGAACAAAACGCAGGACGCCAAAACCTTTCCACTTCACGCCGATTTTCTTCGAGGTCGTGGTACTTACCCGTTTCGAGTCGGCCATTAGAATAACCGTAAAAACCGTATCCTTTAAAATGTAACAAATAAAAATTGTGTGGTGTAATTGTAAAAAAGTAAATAATATTGAAGTACATATTTAATTTCCCTGCTATTTAATAATTTTAAAGGTAATGTATTTCATTATACATAAATAATAATAATATAATGGGACATCTCACACATTGCCATCTGATCCCAAACTAGGCAGAGTGTGTATAATCAGACAACTGATATACGTACTTATATATTTTTAAATATATACTTATATAGATAATTAACTCCCAGACACAGAACAAATACCTATGCTCATTGCACAAATATTTTGTCCTGGGTGGGAATCAAACCCTTTGACCCTCCTGACCTTTGGTTTTGCAGTCAGGAGCACTAACCTCTACACCAACGGACCAGTCAAATGTCACTATTAATTTATTACGGTCTTTTGAAATATATAACAGTTCACCAACTAAACGTTAATTAAATCCAAATTGTTTCAGGGGAAAGACATCTGTGCCTTGAGGCCGGCTTCAACGAGCAAATGTTTCCGCTGTGTGTGAACATTTTCTTTAGAAAGCGAAACAACTATTGTTCAGCTACGTGTAGTGTTTTAAATGTTTTACGAGTAAATATACAATTAGCATATAAGACTGCGAAACTGATTCAAAGTGAGACAAGACAAGACCTGTGTTAAAGTGTCATCACTATCACGCAATTAAATGCAAAAACTTTTTAACACAACTAGTCACAATTAATTATAAGAGGGTATTTATAGACACTATATTGATTAATTTGAAATAAAACTCATAGTTGTTGATGACGAATACATAATATAAAAAAAAATTAAGTATTTTGGTAAGTGGTAAGACTTTTGCTTTCCGTCTTGCAAATTTATTTTCATGAAACAGGCGGACAAACGAGCAAACAGGTAACCCGATGGAAAGCATTAACCACTTCCCATGGACATTTGCAACGTCGAACGTTCTTTCTATTACTGTTTAAAATCTTTCTATTAACATTCTAATGTAGTTTACCTTTGTTAACTATATTAAAATACTTATTTTTAAAATGTTATACTAATCTTTTAAAAACCAAGGTACCCATATGTAAAATAACGCTTCAAATCTTTGTACGAAATTGAAATGAATCATTAGAATAAATAAATATAACGACAAAAGTTTAAGCGTGAATTGTTTTCAATATATTGTATCAATAAATGAATACTGATACATAAATACGGTGAATGTTTGCGTGTTTTGCATTAGTTCTAAGAATAACATATATGGTGTGTTTGACCAAACATTTAGCTGAAAAAAACCTTAAATGAACACTTTTATTCATTTGTCACTCGAATTCCTCGTGTTAAGAATTTCAAAAATTAGATTTGCATAATGCCGCAGCATTTCATATTGGCTTTAAATAATTTCCCGTGAGAGAACACCCGTTGTGTTCTCTATGGCGGTTTTATATAGCCTACGGCGGAGGGTTTAGTTGATAAATATTAATGCGTTTGATCGATTAAAGTTATGAATAGAAACACCACGTTAATTTATTTTCTAAAACATACCGATACGCAAGTGCATATAAGAGTATTCTGCAATTATGTAATATGTTGTAATAGGCTTCGGCCTAATAATATTCCTTCCTATTTAAGTGTACATCATACTAATTTAAGCTTAATGATTATAATAAATAAAATACCTATCTATAAACACCCGTGCACATGTATTTTTTAAGTATATATAAGTCTCTTGTATATCTATATTAAGAGATAGAATATATATTCAAATATTGTGTACGTAATATTAATTAAAATATTTTACTGTAGACTTACATGTAATTTATAGCTAACCCGCAGGTTTCAACATTGAACTGATCTCAATTATTTTGTTTTTATAATGTTTAATATTTAATTATTTAAGATTGTTCCATTACTATCATGTATGTATCGAGTTTGATATTAAATTTATTCGAGTAAAATTCTTTTATTTTTTTGTTAAGGCAACAATTTAAAACGTATCAATTAAATAATTTACTCTGTGCAACAAAACTCTGATCGAAATATCGGACACCGTAAAATCTGGCAGGATGAGAAGCGTAGTCTTTTTCAAAGCACTGCTTTTCCCAAGCGCATATCATGTCATCAGCAAATAAAGATATTGTATGATATCACAATACATATAGGAGTGTTATTTCCACAATAAAGGTAACGATTGTAGGGTGGTTTTTAATAAGTTTTTTTATTATATAGTTTATTTAAATATATAGTCTAAATTACTCATAGTAACTAAAAAAAAATGAAAAACAATTTTGAAATAAAAGTAAAACAGATTGTACTATAAACAACATTAAGTTTCATTGCAAAAAAAAATATTCATAAAAAAACGCGGCCCCTATTGTAAGAAATATCTTGTGTTATAAGAGCGTTATATATATATATAAATATTACGCGGACAAATACCCAGACCCGAAACAAATATCTATAGTTCGTACAAATATTTGCCCCGGGTGGGAATCGAATCCACGACCTACGATGCCGATGCCAATAGCTTAGTATCTGCGCCAAACGGTCATCAAAATACCTTTGACTACAAAATACAATAATAAATAAATAACTTTAGAAAAGCTCGTAATTCGCACAATAACATAAATTACAGATAATCGAAAAAAAAAATTAAATAATTCACATTTTTTTTATTTTGAATAATTTCTTTTTAATTTTAATTTAATATTCTTTGATAAATAGTAAAAAAAAGTCATTGCCTCAAATGTTTGACATTGCCTCAAATGATGTTGGCTGCAATTAAAAGTTTCGCTTGACTACGCAATCGCTTGTACCTATTATACCCAGTTATTGCTGTAAATTTTTAAAAGTTGTCTGAAGTGTATCAATTTTTGTGGATGACTAACTAACTCTATAAAGTGTCTGTTGTTTTCAGTAGGTGAATGATCCTAGTATATATACTTAAGCAAAAAGTTTTTTTAAGTACAAATATCTCGAGAAATACAACGAGCAGCTACAATTCTAAAATTTTTAGGTAATCAAAATACAGAGACAACTTCGACTACAACAGGTCTATTAAACAATAATATATTGTAGTATAAAAACTCTAACGCTAAGTCTGAGAATAGACAACAGTGTATTCTCAGACGGACTTAGTTCTTTTGCCGCCAAATAGTATATCAGTGCACTATAAATTAGTATCGATGTCTTATCTTTGATTTATATATCTGTAACATATTATATGAATGTTTGATATACGTCTATATGAAATAATTTAAATTGCAGCGTAAAGTTCAGATAATTTATCAAATTAAAACAAAAAAAAAATGTCTTTACAAAATAAAACAATTTTAATGATAAAAATAATATTTACCAAGTTATCAAAATAATTAAAGGAGTACAATCCTAAAATCAATAAATTATAAAACTCTTTAAATTTAATTACTCCACAATTGCCGCTCAACTTTTGAGCTAAATTCTTGAAAATCCCTCAATGTCAGCAAGGCCTTTACCAAGTTCACACACTAGCTTTATATATAAACTATCTGTGTATGAAATTATGGTGTAGGCGAGCAAGCGGTTCACCTGATGGAAAACGGTAGCCGCTGCCCAGGAACATTGGCAACGTCCGGCGTTCTGCCAAGGCGTTGCCCGCCTGAAAGTGCGAAGTTTTGGAAGGGGAGGGGGAAGAGCGGAGATAAAAAAAGAAGAACAGAGGGAACAAACCACAAATTTTGAAAGTTGCTACCGTGCTGTACAGAATAAACTCATTTAAATTGATTGCTAGAGAGATCATTGGTAGAGTCACGCAGCTGTTCCCGCTGCTGAATGGGCCGGATCGAACCGGATAAGTACCACAACCTCACAGAAAATCGACGTAAAGTGAAGTGTTCTTGCTTGCGTTTTATCCGGTAAGTGAGGTAGCCGGTGGCCCATCCCCTTCCCTCCCCCTTCTTCCTTCTCTCACTCCACTACCTACATCTGCCTTCACCCCTTCCCTTCTTTACTCCTACTCCTCCCCTCCTCTTTTATCATCCTTCCACCCTCTTTCAAAAATTCCCCCCGTAAAGGCTGGCAACGCATTAGCAGTTATGTTGCAAATGTCCATGGGCGGCGATAATCGCTTACCATCAGGTGAGCCTCTTGTTCGTTTGTCAACCTACTCCTATAAAAAAAAATGTAAATTGAACCTAAATTAATTGTATCCATTATCTCATTATACACTATATATTATATATAGTGTGACCGCTTATGTGCGTATTGCGTGTGTGCGTATTGACCTGATGAAAGCAATTTAAATTCGATTATATTTAGACTGGATTCGAAATGGATATTAATATAAATTAAACATTATAATAATATTGAACGCATGCACAACGTAATTTACATTTGTGACCCAACAACATGGGTGCAATTAACGATCCTAAAATTTAGTTCAATACAAAAATAAGTTATGTATTAATAATAAATACTCAATACGATCGGGACATATTTTCCAAATCAAATATTAAAAACACCCAAAAGGCAATGTACATTATTGACTAGCGGTATCTTGTATTCATCACAATGCCAGATAATCGTAAAGAAAAAACTTTGCTTTAGACAAATAATCAAAGAATTTTATTTTGAGCCATGACTTTCGAACAGATATAAAGAACAACGATCAAAGTTTTACCACAATGGCCATGAAAGTTTAGACAGACATAAAGGTGAAATAAAGGTTCATAAAAACGTTATATAAGTTAATGAGAACAATAGTTATTTTACTTTTTTTAATCACCTTAGCACAGCTTGTAAACAACTCTTTACTATGATTCCTGTGTTTCGACTGATATTTGTATAGCGAGTTTATTGCTTTTTCTTTTATTTTAAAAAACACTACCCCCATGGTTAACAAATATCTGCTGTCACAAGGACTTTTGGCGTAAATAAGTTTCACGCAGATAAACTCCTAGATCCGGAGCAATCATCTGTACAAATAGTTGTTCCGGGTGAAAATCGAACCCAAGACCTACGCCGAAGCCAATAGCTTAGCAACTGTCATCAAAAATTACTATCAGGCGTAATGCCTATAAATAGTGTTGAATGATTACTGTTGCCTATAGAGTTCTGTTGGCAGTACAGCCTAAAATAATTGCTGTGGAATTGAAAACTTAAATACCCCGACTTAAATATTAGGAAGTTCAAATATACTCTATAAATGTGCTAATCTTCAACAGCACAGCAGTTTCTCTTAAATCGACTAAAATAACATAAATCTAATCAAGTCGAACAAAATATGTTCATTCAAATAGACATTTAAAGGCACTTTCGAATCGTTATTTCTACATTCGCTCGCGAGGTAACCACGAAGCCAACGGCTCGGAATGCAGTTCTGCTAAGAAGTACCGGCCAGAAACTCAAGAGTTGGTCTTTAAAAATACCGTTACAATAAATTAAGGTTTATTTTTTTTATGTTGTAGGCTGGCAAACGAGCAAGCAGCTCACCTGATGGTAAGCGATTACCGCCGCCCATTGACATTTGCAACATTGAACGTGCGATTACAAAATAATATTTATCTCATACATGACAATTAACCTATTTCACAACAAATTTTGAACTCCACATTCTTTTGAACAGTACAATAATCGTTACGCAATAAAATATTATTAAGTATTATTATTTTTTTTATGTAGTAGGCTGACAAACGAGCAAGCGGTTCACCTGATGGTAAGCGATTACCGCCGCCCA
>DWHO01005602.1:0-10215 GCA_018247575.1 Eurytides lysithous rurik | reverse complement strand
AAGATGATCCATGCGTCGGATGGGCATGTAAAAAGTCGGTCCCGGCTTCTCGTCGACGCCATCTAGCGGTGGCTTGGGGAACTCCTTATTAAGAGGTTGGTCTAATGTCACCGCCTCTGCGCCTTATCTCTCTCCTGTCGTGTCGGTTATCCGTCCCATCTATCGGGCTATGAGAGTAAAAGGGAAGAGTAATTATACTTGTGTCTGCGCAAACGCTTGTGCATAGTGCAATTTTGTATTTATAATTTGCAATTTCCTGCGCACTAGGCTGATCTCCTGAATATCGGCTGCCGTGGCCGGAGTCGGTCAGGAGGACATTACTATTATCATTATTAAAAGAACAATAACAAATAAGGTTACTAATTAAAAACACGTCCGTGTTTCAACCCTTAACCTTAGCCCAAAAATAAGAATTCCTAGATAAACGGTACTATGTGCGGGCAGATTTTTCTACTACACACTGTATACAGATTTGACATTTTAGATATAAGATTTTGAATGTTTTTACGGTTATTGTCACCGTTAAATATATATACCGTAAAGAGGAGGTCGTTTGAAATATTCGGAGTGAGGCATCATGCGAATGTTGCGGTTGCAAATATTTTGTTAAGTCCCTTATGTTAATTAAAAAAAATGTATATAAATATATGTGCTCTGTTCTTTAATTATAGTACTACTTTAGTCATAGATGATTAAAATAATATTCAAATATGTATTTTTATTAGCCGTCTGTTTATCTGAGTCGATTTCGTGTATGCAAACCAGGTCTAATTAAGTCAGGCTTGTATAAATAAGCCTCAAATCATAAAAAATATAAAAAGTTTTATGTACTCCCGCATTTGTTACTGTTTTCTATGTATATATTCCCATACCAAAATCTGTGAACTTCTATAAAAATCATCTGTGTTTATATATTTTCTGGCAGACAATTGACGATTTCTCTCATACTTTTCAGTCGTTCGTAAAACAACAAAGGCAAAGCCGACTCAGTTATTTTTGAACAACATATTTATAGCAATCTCCTTTGATCCAGGGTATTCTGCTGACCGCAATAAATGCCTCTCTAAAGAGATAAAAGTAAGTTACATTCCTTTGTACTGGAACTCGGTCAAGTGACTCTGAATGTCATGAAAATATCTCGTTAGCACTAGAAAAAGTTTTATTTTCCAATAACACGTCTCAGTTAACATTGGTGTTGTAATTAAGGTATACACATAGTGCTTTTTTATAATAAAATGCTCAAAACTGTATACTAAAATACTATTCGTAATTAAGTTTAACATACCACGTCCCTAAATTTAATTAATTACTTCTAAAACTACAAATACTCAATCAAACTAATAATTTCTAACTATTAAACACCTAATCATATATTTTCTAAATAAAAAAGGAATGTATTTTGATGTTCAATCTTTTATTATTTCAAAACATAAACAGATGAGGTAAACCGATAACAATTCAAATACTGTATTAAATGGTAAATACGTTTACGAATACAACATAAAGATATCAATGAGAACAAAATAAGAGAAATATATATTATGAATAAAATACCGCGGCATGAGCATGGATGTACGTAGCGTACCGAATGGATTTTCGATGATTTGATTGTATTCCAATACTGTGTTGCTCATGCATTATAAGCAGCCGCTGACCTATGCAAGGTGGCATGGAAAGTGGGCCATCAAATTGATCCCGCAAAGCTATTCTGATGTAACCGCAGGATGGTCTCCCAGAACAATGTAAAATAAACGTTGTTCTCTCTCTAATAGAATTCAATGACAGTAAGCTTTTACTAACGCCCTTTTCACATAAATAAATAGAATTATAAAACGCGCATAATGTCAAACAGTGTTTAGTATTTAGGTGAAAAAATGTTATCTCAATAACACACGTTTAAAGAACTCTACGATTCGTTTTAAAACGAGAACAGAATATGGGGGTCGACAATTGTCATGTAAGGGCCAGCTGAGGATTTTTGTTAGGAAACTTTGTAACGTGACGAGCGAATGTTTGACGGTCTCTCTCGTACAGTGCCAGTGAGCGATTTTGATGATCTATATTTGATCTGCACTGTGCTCGTCAACCAGAGATATAAGATTGTATACCTATGCCTAGTTCCTCTGATTTTACTATAATGATATTAATAAGTGCTTGCGCATTGCTGCTCTTCGATTAATATATTTTATTTATTGATTTTTCTTTTAAAAATGCTGTCAAAATTGTGGAATAGAAATATCTTGTGCCATAAGGGTTTTACATACATAAATTTCACGCGAGCATACGCCCAGATCCGGAACAGTTATCTGTAGTTCGTACATATTAATCCCGAACGGGAATGGAATCCACAACCCGCGACACCGAAGCCAACTTAGCAACTGCGACAAACAGGTGTTCGATATTTTGACTATATAATACTAACAAAATTTTATCCTGCATTGCAATCTCAATCGGCGTAATGGATTTTTATTTTCACTGATACCTACAAGCTTTCACTGTTTTGATTTGTCTAAAATACAAGTAAATAGAGACGAAGATTATTTTATGAATTTTGACTATAAATATATGCAAGTTTCTTTATAAATACTTAGTAAAGGTTTATTGCAGCATTAAAAATCCTTTGTATTATCTGTTTCAAAGGCTCGTTCCATAGACACGGAAATATGTGACCACAATGGGCCTGTAGTCAAATACAACAAAGAGCGTTTTAGAGGCTTGTGGTCATACACCAAAACATAATTTCGCCTTCAATCTCACATTTCATTTTAACCGAACTGTAGCGTTTTTAAGCTGTGGTTCTCGCGGGCGCATGATTTTGTTGTTTTGCCACATTTAAATCAACACATGTTTTGAATCTAATTTACGTTTAAATCTTCAATATTCGAATACAAATGTTCCTTGAATGAACAGATTTAGAAAAATGATAATGAATGTTATGATCGCACAAATCCATGTCATTTTTATCAACGTGCTTCTAAATGCGCTAATAGGTAAGATCTCTATAACAATAAGGCAACTTTAAAATTCTACTTATTTTATGAATGAAACGTGTGTTCCGTGGAAAAGTCAATAAGCTTGCGCGAAATTTAAATTTTTGTCTATCATGTAATACCGAAAATTTTTTATTTAAAATACAGTGTTTGATTTATAACTATTTGTTATGGGGTTGCATAATTATAGTAACCACTGTTTAAAACGCTTTATATACTACTTATATTTTAAATTGTATCATTAGGAAATATAATCAGGAGTACAAAATCGTGTAAAAAAGGTTTTCTTGAATACTGTGAAGTATTCACACGGATACAGGAAATACATCTGTATACCTTAAATTTATTTTGTATGTAAATCAGCCTTATTTAAATTTTAAATAAATCTTCACGCTGTGGAACAATTTAAATTATTTAAATTCACGCCTACGTATATTTGATCTTAAAAAACTTGCTACGCCTTGACTTTATTCATTCCTATCATCTCAATTATCATTATAAACACTAGTAGAAGGAGTAGCGAAGTAGAGTACCTTACTTCCGATTACCTTTAATATATTTATATTTAAGAACAAAACTTTTTTACGAACGTGTCTCATACCGAAGGAATATTTATTAAGAAGCTGTTAATGAAGCTAGGACAGACGTGCGATACGTATATTTCACATCATTTTCCACGCGTGTATTATGCAAATTATCTCAATCTATTTGAATCTTTTGTTTGGTTTGAAATAATTGAGCCGTCTTAATGTATACCGTGGTAAATTTAATACGCCGCATGCTCATGTTCCCGCGATTAAATTTGGTACTATAATTTATGGATGCTCAATAAATGAAAATATTATACTGTTTATATAGGCGATATACGAAGAATAGATGTGACGATAGAAGATACGGTGCAGCATAATGAAATGATCATTAGCAACGTATAAGTTCGAGACAAAAGTATTTTCGTATTGTTCATACAATGGAAAATATTCTTTTTACGTATAATTTTTTATTTATTTATAATATGTATGTGCCGTTTTGATTGATGACTTGTTTCCATCTTATAGGTCTCATCAGTTGCTGACAGTAGAGGTCAGATTCGATAGTTTTACTCGGTGGCAAAAGTTCATAGGACGATTCCTTTCCAATCCCACCATACACATAGCATCACTATGTTCCGAATCAGGCCGGGCTTTGCCACGGTCTGTGGGGCTTGTCCATGCTTAGACCATGATCTTTTCCGCACATTCTTATCGTATCGTCACCCATTTTTATCACCCGTAATCAACTGTTTAAGAAATGGTTCAGAATTGTTACGTTTCAACAAAGAATCGCAAATGGAAACACATTGCATTAGGTTTCTCTCAGAGAGATCATGTGGTACCCAAATGTCAAGTATTTTTCTTGTACCCAGACTTTCGTAAATGAAGCAAAACTGTTTTATGATCAACATCCAGTTCTTCAGCAATGTTGTAGCTACTAATATGCCGATCTTGCTCCACTTTCTCAAAGATGGCACTGATTTTATCTGTGACAGGGCGTCCAGAGCGAACCTTATCTTTCACACTAAAATTTCCAGACTTGAAACGCTTGAACCACATTTGTGCTACTCTTATTGATACCGCAGTAGGTCTGTAAACTGCACAAATTGTATTCGCGGCGTTCGTCGCATTTTTACCTTTTGTGTAATATTACTTTAAAATGTACCGAATTTCTTCGTCACATACGTTCATTTTCAAAATACGAAAATACTTTTGCCCCGACCCATTATAAAGTATACATTATAGGTGTATATGTCTATATGTCTGGTATATATCTGCCAATATTCTAAAAATATAATTTATATGGAACATAACAAGTATTCTAATGATCACAGTCGACGAATTCATTTGGAAATTAGTCCGTACATTTCCATTTGTTTAAAACAATTTCCTGACGTCGCCGCAAGCGAGGATAGCGTACATCCAGAGCTAATCATGGATCGCGCAGTAAGTACCTAACTACCTTAATTGTTCATGACCAAGTACGAACTTCCCGGGTAGGTCTATTATTTAAATTATGGATGATTCTATATAATAGATATATGAATAAGATGGGGACAGAAAGGTGTAATTAGGATGTTAAGTCAGTATTTGGTCGTAAACTTTACTGTAACTCTTTTGCGTATTGATAAAAATTGGCAAGTCGTTAACTTCGACAATATTAAACGTAGTTTAAGTACTATTATTAGTGCTGATTATATTGTTCATTTATCCTTGTGAAAATATTTACTATATAATCTGTGTCTGATCAATATGCTTCACCATGTTCGAACAGTTGTTTAATAACAATACGGTAGAAAATCAAAAGCAATGCGAACGCTTCACGCTTATTAACTTTGTTCAATTGGTGGTTGTAATCGGTAAAGTCGCAACTCAACGAATCGCACGCACTGTTGAATTCAAATGTAAACTGAATGCATATTATCGCAAGTTGTCGCATGTTTGACTCTTGTTGAATTTGCGATGCTTTGTATATACGATAGTTAAAATATACATTAGTCTAAAATTCATACTTAACAGTTCAAAGCTTGTTTACTTTATAATAGTTAATAAATTTTAATAGGTAATGAAGGAGATCATATATTTCGCGTTAAAGAGTACTTTTTGTGTCTTTATTTATTTCCTTTTCACATAAAAACATAGCGGGAAGATAGCATGACGTAGTTTGTAGAAAACCTGTTCTGGAAAGAGCTCCACAACGATTATTTTTAGGCTTTCTCTTTCCTTCTTGCAAGGGACTCCATGAAGAGTAACCTGCTTGCTCTAAAGTTTCTCCTGAAAAAAGTATCATTATCTTAGAAAAATAACATAAATAGGAGGAAAAATTGTTTGAAACACATTTCAAACAATTTTTTTTTGTTTCGAAAGCTTACCTGCTATAGTTCTGTATTGAAAAGGAAACATTAAATCGCTAAAGCCAATATGTAAAATTTTGGAATCTGGAGCGATGTTGTTTAGTTGCTCTCCGAGCATACTGACAACAAGACTAGCCTCTTCTGCTGTGTTAATAATGCAAAGGCGACCTTCCTCTAACATACAGACTAAGTACGCATCATGCCATGACAGTGGTTCAGCGTGAAATTTGTAACATTTTCCATTGTCGTATGGTATATAACCTGGACGAAAAATTGACTTTACGCGTTAGTTATAAAAAGAGAGATATGAATGTAATGTATAAGTATTAAAGAAAAAATATATAAAATACTTTCTTTCAGAAAAACCGTCAAGATATTTTACATTTTAAATTTCTATATAAAAAAAATGTTTTTTAAAATAGTAAATTATTATATACTTTTTCATATGTGAATGCGAAACTACAGGGGTAATTTTAAATACAAAAACTATGCCTCACCTGCGTCGTATCCGTCACATTTTTCATTTAAGCTACTTTCGTTACCTAATATTTTACAAACAAAGGGATGTATATCGTAACATGGTCGATCGTCGAATAAACCTTCTCTTGTCATTACTACGCAATTGTCGTTTCCGTTACCTTTATCGGGTTGACCATCTGCCCAAAGTAATTCTAATATTGTGTCAGTTATCGGTTCTCCTGTAATAATAGAAGCGTTTGTATTTGTTTATAATTTCAGATCGATAAATAATTTTGTGTATAGCATAACATTTTCGATGTCACGCCATAATAGTTAAGAGAACTGCTTGATTTAATTTTTTATTTGGTTTTATTTATTTTATTTATTTATTATATCTCTTATGTTCGACTGCAAATTAGTGTAATGTACAAGCATTGCTACGTTTTATATTGAAATTGGTAGATAATGTTTCCAGATACAATGCAGGCTATAGACATACTATCTTTATGTCACAAACGTATCGCAGGGTGAAGCAGATTTAGTCACTTTCAGGTTTGTTAAAACAATGAGTCCGATTTAGCCAGCTTTACTTACGCCCTAATGTAAAGTAACTGACCTTAAAACGGCTCTCACTGTTTAATATGGTTACAGGAGATCATAGCTCACGTATGACATTCGGCTATGGGGTAATAGGGTACAAGCTTGTATACCAATGTTTTGTAAACCAAAAAAAAAATTATCCAAATCTACAAAATATTGAAGGAACACTTAAAAAATTGAAAGTGTAAACTTTAACGGCGATGTATTATATTCGAAGCATTAATGTTTATACTAAAATATCCAATTTTCTTTAAAAACTGAACAATAATCCACGGCGTTTTGCAACTAGGTCAAATTACAATTATAATTTGGAACTCCCGTTCTAAAAACTAAATATAAACAGTCCCAGGCCTTATACAATCGATCAAATTTATAATAAGTTGCTAAACAAATTAAATGATGAACAAGATGACAAAACTTTCTTTATCCATATTAAAAAAATACCTTAACGAATTTTTAAATAAATATTGTTTTGAATGAATCGGTTTCCCTCTACTTGCAATATTGAGAATCCTCCCTTGTAGGGAGGACTTTCCTTATAAATAAACGCCTGATGTGAAACATTGTTAAAGAAATGTCAGGGATCTAATAAGTAATTCTTTAATCAGAATAAGAATACCTATTTTTTTTAATTTTATAGAGACAGTTCTATTTATATATTTATAGTAAGACAAACCTTGAAAATATTAGTGGTGAAAAAACTAAAGATTTTGTACCTTTTGTGGTGACGAAGTCGCCATCTGAAAATTGGTCATGTATCCCAATGAATATAGCAGTGTAATGCGCTTTCATATTACTTATGAGAAGTTTCAGGTTTTCCATTTCTTCTATTGAGCCTGGTACTAGTAACGATGTACCTTCTGCTTCGCAAATTTGTCGTGCTTGATGCCAATTTGTTGCTAGGTCGTGTAATTTGTAAAAGGTTTTAAATGTATGGGCCCACATGTAGTCCGTACGAAATTTCTGGGCTGAAAATCAGAATATAATAAATATTAATTAAATTCCTCTCAAATGCTGTAAAATATTTTATTGTACAGATTATTCCTACCATGAACATACGTCAATATTATGATAAATGTGAAAAAAGATAATAACATTGCAGACGTAGTGACGTTAAATGTTATGGCCATCGTTGATATTATGTTCAGATCTTTGTCGCATTCAATTTTAACAAGCAACTGCACTGTCGCCAACATAAAACTAATTACATTTACAAATTAGCCATACAGTTTACGAGTATTACGATATGCTGTATCCAATAAAATGTAACTCAAAATTATAAACAAGATTACTAGAAACAAGATAAGAACAGATTATAAAGATAAATCTGAATTCAATTGTCTGATTTGAGGTTCCACTTGATAGTCGCCTAAGATAACGCAATATCAGCTACTTTTTTTGTGATAAAGGCGGTCTTGGCCCGCCTCACTTAGTCCTCCCAACACGCCTATTTGAATCTACTTCAGACCGGTTCCTTTTCTGTGAGTGTCAGGTAATTATCTGTGTGGCATTTCAATTTTCCGATTGAACGGTCAGCTCAGTTTAAATCTCTTCGAGTAATACGTAGTCAGTTTGCCAACCCTTAGCCTCTTGAAATAAGTTCACTCAATCACAAATAAAGAGCTCAATACGGGATAGAGTTGTTACTATATTAGTAGTTATGTTCAATGCGTAATTATTTTTGATAATTATGTTTGTGATACGTGATGATAAAAAATTATGTTCATTTGTTTGATGTTTAGCTTTTAACATTTTTTTGTTAAACATGTCTACAATAATTATGTCGATAATAAGACGGAGAAAATATGATATTTATATATGTTTACCTTGTTTCGCCTTAAGCGTTCAATATTGATTTATCAGTACAGATCCGACTCCACTGAAGTGGATCAACGTTTCACTGAATAAAGTTTCGCTCAACTCATCAACCGCAATAGGTGGGGATCTGATAAAAGTTTTCGAGAAGTTTCTCATGCGATATCGCCACCTTCGTCATGTAAATTGGATTGGACTGAAGTTAATGTTAAGCTCACTGGCAAATATAAATTAGCTTTTAATCTAATCGGAGTGATAAGGAAATTGTTTTGATACGAAACATAACACTTTATTCTTATTTACGAAGTTTTATTCGACAACGAATTAAATCAAGTAACGATGTAATTGTCAAGTATATCTAATTCTAAAAAAATAGAGTCCGCGTCCATTAAACACCTGACATAGCATTTGTTAAGAGTAAACATCAAATAAAATTTATTCAAATGTATCTTTAAGTTTAAACTTAGAGACGTTGGTTTAACTACTAAGTACATGAGGTTTTGAATCGCCTTTTTTATTTGTGTTAGTTACGTATGCGGCGGTTTGCATAATGTTGGATTGCTTTCAATCCTAACTGATCACGATATTCGTGGAGATGGTACTTCTTCAGTCGAGTCAATACTACATGTATGTATCACTTCAGAAACCGATCCTTGATAGTTAACGAGACCATAAATTGTCATCTATGACAAAGATCTGTGAAAAACGGAAAACTGGCTCTACGGCTTACTAGCGTATAGATGTCATTGTAAACTGGCTTACTAGCGTATAGATGTCATTGTAACTTCTCCCAATTTATTTTATGATTTTTTAATTAATTTTAAGTATATTGTAAATGTTTAATCATAAGCGTATAATATAATACCTTATTAATATTCTCCACGATTCAATTTATTTTGATATTGTTCTCAAGATCAGCATAATTTATTGTTTATTACGTTCTTCAGCTGTCACCGTACAGGTAACGATCTCAAGTTTAAATTTTTCTTGTAACATTGTGATTTCTTTCCTTATCTCACCTATATAATACATATTAACATTTAATTATTAACCATTACAATTAATAAACTATACACGAAGCCTATACATACTTAAAATTCGATTTTATTATTGTTATTTTGAATACTTTTTTCTTTTACCCTATTTTTATTATTTTTTTATTAATTTAAAAAATGATGACTCGTGTGTCCAAAATGCGTCAGATGGAGGATCAGCTTCAGCTGACGCTTCAGGAACTAAAGGTGTATAGGTCTCAGTGTGATCAATTACTTAATGAAAGAGATGACAATGAAAAAGAATTAGAACATATTATTAAAAAAAATACTGAACTAAAAAATGACATGTCAAAGCTGCATATTCAGTATACTAATGTGCTAGATGAAAATGAAAATCTACTCAAAATAGTCAATGGGTTTGATCAGTGCAGGGATGAGTATGAAGAAGCCCTCAAACTCTCCGGTGAATTGA
>DWHO01005601.1:0-10216 GCA_018247575.1 Eurytides lysithous rurik | reverse complement strand
TGACTCGTTGTAAACGAGTCTTAGGTACAACAAACTTGTTTTTGTTCCTAGTGTTAATGTCATGCACGTCACACTTCGTGTGAAAGTCATTATTATTTTTGTGAACGTACATAACATTTTCATACACGTATTGAGAAGCAACAGTCCATATGTTTATAGTCTTAAATTTTTCTCTTAAAGACACTCTTGCATTAAGCCCATAGATAGCACGAATAGCCCTCTTCTATAGTACGAAAATTGTATTTATAGCAGCTGCTTTACCTGACAGTAGTATGCCATAAGACAATGCTATAATAATAGCTAAAATAAAATGTGCGAGCTGTTTCAACATCTGTGATAGATCTAATTTCTTAATCGCGAATGCTGCACAACTGCGTCTACTCGCAAGCTTATCAATATGAGAACCCACTGTAGCTTTGAGTCCACTATTAAACCTAAAAATGTTGTGGTCTCCACAGGATCCAAACTCTCCCCATTCAGCAATACACCATTATTTTCATGCTTAACATGGGGAGAAGAAAATTTAATAAATTTAGTTTTTTTACTATTTCGTAACAGATTATTTACATTAAATCAATAAACAACCATTGTGAGAGTGTTGTTCACATTTTCAAAATCTGTCAAATGTCGTTTCACTTTGAAAATATGTGAGGTGTCATCGTCGAACAATACTATCATGTGTGAACATGTTTGTTCTGCACTACATAAGGTAGGTCGTTTATATAAATGAGGAAGAGAAACGGCCCTAGTATAAATCCCTGTGGAACTCCCATGTCCAGGAGAGCTCTTGCCATTAACATTAATCATCTGAATTCTGTTGTTTAAATATGAAGTCAGAAGATCGAGTGCTTTACACCTAATAGCGTAGTGGCGTAATTTCCTGATCAATGTTTCATGATGCATACAATCAAAAACTTTAGATCACAGAATATCCCAAGCGCATTCTGTAACTTTTCCCAAGCTTCAAAAATGTTCTTTACAAGCTCGACACTGGCATCAGCTGTGGAACGATAGAATTAAAACCGCAAGCTTCCTTTCTTTGCTTAAATAAGTTTTTATTATTTTGTACAAAGTAATATATCTCATAAATATATAAGCTAGGTAGTGTTAGTAGACTAAGTTTTCTAAAAAGTGTTTTACAAGTAGTGTGTGGTGAAGCATTATAGAATGCTCTGATGCATTGCTTCTGTGCAATGAGGAGTCGACTTATATCCACGGAGTTCCCCCACATCAGAATACCATACCTCAAAATTGACGCTATGTAGCCGTGGTACGCTTTCAATGCACTTTTCTGGCCACTCATCTTGGTAAGGCGCCATAGAACATAGACAAAACGGTTTACCTTTGAACATTTTTTTTTCTATGTGCTGCTTCCATGAACAACAGCTATCCAAAGTTATGCCCAACGTCTGCAAAGCGTATTTCATTGAGAATTTCGTTATTTAAGGTTACCATTAGTCGTTGTTTTTTATCACCTTTATTATGGAACTGGATGTATTTTGTCTCGATATATTGACCTTTAAGTTGTTGTGCTCTAACCATTCCATTATATCAGTTATAGCACCATTTATACCGCTGTTATATGACTGTTTGCCGTTGCATGGTATAATTAGAGCTATGTCGTCAGCAAACAGAGGTGTTTCTAAATGAGAATTAGTATGCAAGGTTAGCAGATTATAAAGAGACGAACGCCATGGGATGGAATTGCGAGGGACTTGATAGTTGACATCACTATTTTTAGATCATATCCTTCTACAGATAAGGGCAATCGTAAAAGTTATAACATATATTAAATAGTTGATTTGCTAGAGTTCGTCTAGATGCTAAAGTTCGTCAACGGTGGTAGGGCCACGCAGCTGCTCCCGCTGCTGAATGGGCCGGCTCGAACCGGATAAATACCACGGCCTCACAGAAAATCGGTGTAAAGTGGATGTATTTTTGCTTTCGCGTTCTGTCCAGTGAGTGAGGTGACCAGTGGCCTATCCTCTTCCCTCCTCCCCTACCTCTTCCTCCATTCCCTATCCCCTTCCGCTCCCTTTCACTCCTCATCCCGCCCTCTTTCAAAAATTCTCCCCCTTGAAGGCTGGCAATGCATTTGCAAATTGTAATGCTGCAAATGTCCATGAGCGGCGGTGATCACTTGTCGTCAGGTGAGTCGCTTGCACGTTTGTCAGCCTAATCCATAAAAAAAAAGATGCCATTAACAGTAATTTGTGTTCATGCAATAAGAAACTATGGTATGGCCATAACTTTGACAATCTGTAGTAGAAAGGTTGTATTATATTTCCTTACGAATTATTGAAGTAATCAATTTGATTTTATAGATATGATAGGGGTGATGATAATATGTAGTATATTACATAGTATGAAACCAATCATTTGGTAGGATTTATATATAAGAAATATCAACTTCATCTTAAGTTACCTAGAGTGTCGAATTTTAGGCGATGTTTCTGCCACTAGATGACGGAAGGTGATCGTTTCTTAAGTTTGTTGTGAGAGGGCGGATTTTTTTTTTACTTTGACAGTTTAAATATTTTAAGGTCATCAGTAAAGATCAATAAAGTAATTGCAAGGAAGTGAAATCGTTAATAAAGATTAGGTATTGTACCGAACCGACAATTGAGTCTTTCCTTAGTTACTTCAGATCGGAATAAAGGCACTGGCACTGTTTTTCATTTAAAAGGTATCCATTGATAATTATGACTTGATATTTATTTTGTATATAAAGTTTAAACCAGCGAAGCGGGCTGCCTCGCATATCATTAAAGGCAGGTTTTAATAATATGGTTCACTTTATCAAATGCTTTTTGAAAATCTGGATATATACATCGTATCGCCCTGAACTTTCTGTCTAAAACTTCGAAAAAGCTCAAACTTTTTTAAAATGTATAAATTTGTTATGGTAGATATAGATATAATGTTTTATATAGCTATACACATATATGATTGTGCACTAGAGACTCGACGAAGACTAGACGTTTAAGATATTGATGGATAATACAAATATTGTCTAATAGTTTTCTACATTATATCTCACTCCATATTGTAAAGTGGAATCAAATATGCCTGTTTTCAGCAGAGTGGAATAAACAACATCTTGGATGGTACCATTAAAAACAATTGATAGTGGTAGTGATAGTTTAGATGTAATATTTTTTTTAAATAATGGACATATTTTTTGCGGTAGACATCAGATACCGAAAATGTTATGTTTGTGACCAGAGGTACAGATTTAAATCTTATAATGAATGATGACTTTGTGTTGTTTTCTTTTTGCACTTGACGCAAAATACTATATAGTTCTATGCTGTTATGGGGAAGGGTATCACTTACCATCAAGTGCATGATTTTCTTATATCCTACTTATTTAGAAAAAAATAAATATGTGCACATTTATGCACTATAAGTAATGATCCCAGTTGGTTTTCTTATGTGAATTAGCTGTTGTGACTTATTAGACAACTGTTATCAAAAAGAAATATATGGTATTAATCTACTCAAGTTATTTCATATAACAATCTTGTAATTCTAAAACAAAATTAAAAAAAAAGTGAGTTGTTAAATCTTTACTACTCTCTTAAAAATTGGCACATCGACTTTTTGAATTTGCATGTAAAACAAACATAATGAAATAATATTATTAATAACATATTAATATTAATAAATAAATTGCCCTTTAAAACAATATTAAGAAATATTGCAATTGTATTGTATATTTATAAAGTTATTAATTAAGGGCGATGGAAATTAAAACAATGTTCCATTTAAAATTGAATAACAAAAAATATGAACGGTATATTGTATTTTTAGTGATTGGCAGAAATTTGTTTCAAATACATAACAAAAAATAATATTCAATTTCGATATACGCAAACACACTTGAACAATATTAAACATCAATTGTAAATATTTATTATAAAGGAGTTTCTTTAACATTTTCGCCTAGCTCATAACTTAGGAAATGGATATTGTTAATAATTAGTTGGGCGGTAGTATACCAAAGAACAGAGGTTTAGACAGCAAGGGAAAGCAGTTTGATAAATACAATATACATTCATTGTAAATGTTCTACATAAATTTGATTATACACATATAATATAAAAAAAATCAACAAATTTGTAAAAAAAATTATACAAGGCTAAAACATTTGCATTCAATATATTCCAATCTTTGTAAATTTGACAGTTTTAAAAGTATTACTTATTCTAGTCAAATGTAAAATATTAAAATGTATTCGAGCTAACATATCCACCATAACTTTTAATGACTTACATTTATAAGTATATTTTACTTCCCAATACATATTGTGTGGCTTGTTGTTACAAAAAATGTAATTTTTACATGGGGACTTCAATGCAGTTAATTAAATTGTTCAAATATATTTTAATGAAAGAGCCTGCAGTTAGACTACTTATACCAAATTTTTAACTATTAAAAGATAAACATTTCATAATACATTTAATTATTCATTTTTAGTTTGATTCAGAATTATAAACAACATTACTAGTGCATTAATATATTTTTTCAAACAATTTTAGACCAATTCCTTATCACATATCTTACCTTATAGTAATGATATTTTAGTATAAAAAGTTAAAATAATATACATATGACAAAATTATTACTATAATTATATTTATAACAGGAGGAATTTTAATCTGTAACTTAACTAACAACGACAATTATTATTAGGGTAGAATATGTTTAATAAATTCAAATTTCGAAAAAGGAAGTAAGAGCAAATCTTTGCCTTGTCATTCCTTTCCATTCAAATATAACAGTCTAAAAGATGCAGTCTTTTTAATAATTATTAATATATTGTTCATTAAATTTAAATTCGAAAATTTCAAGTGGCTCCTGTTTCAAATGTCTTTTAGTGATTAATTACATTTATAAATATTGATAATCAATACAAATTATTAAAAAAAGCAAAGCAAAGTTACTTTAATTATTTGGCCTAGAAATTTTTTTTTTGCAGATGTACCGATTAAGTTGTATCACATGTGACTGGCAAACATTTTTCTACTTAATATATACCTGCTTTTTTTGTTAAATGTCAAAAAATCTTAGTTTATACTAATCTACTTTGAAATATAAATGTCTTTTAATATACAAGGGAATGTATTAGGTTTTCTCATTACAAATAGTGTGTAGATAGATTTCTTTTTTTGGAGACAACACACTCCCAAGTAGATTGAGAAGAGAATAATTCCCATTTCAATGGTAAACCGTGAAAAATGCTTAAAACTAAAAAAAGATGTTGGTGATGTACTAGATTTGCAAGGGAGGATAGTCCACTTCAGTTAGATTGTAACATGTCACATATTTTGTTACATTTCATATTAAAATGACTAAATAAACATGGCACTTATTAAAAGTTTAAATATATATATATCTATATAATGTCACAACAAAATACACTCCCTTATGCATTACAGAGTGATGTTTAAGGTATATAGTAAATATAAAAATCACATGTTCAAGAACTAAAAGCTTTTATCTTTTTCCGAGGTTTTCTTGACATTGTTTCAAGAAAATACTTCTAGAAATTTCTTAATATTTTGCATGATAAACCAAACGATTATTACATTCATAGATAATTCATATAATTAGGCAAAGTTATGGCAATTATTGTATCAATATTGGGTCTAAAGATATGCATTACATTCTTAAATAAAATATGAAATATTTCTTTTTGGACAAGAAAATTCATTACATGGATGGTTTAATTGCACATATTTTGAATAACGATATTAAATATTACTAAATTTATACCATTAAGCAAACATTAATACATCTATTTTGGACATTTACAAATAATAACTTTATAGATTTAAAGATAGTCAATTAATGCACGCGCAATAATTGGTCGGTAGTGGAGCTAAGACACGGCAGATTCTAAATGGAAAAGTTTTAAAGGCATTACAAAATAACACAAATAAAAAAAGAAAAATATCCAAAGGAAAAAACTACAAAATATATTCACAAGATAGGCATACGAATGTACAGCTATATTCGATCATTCTTACATTTTTACAACGGTATCTTCGACAACGTTAGATCCAGTTTTTCTATATTAGATTTAAAAAAATCTATTCGAGACCGATTCACAGTTCCTCGTCGCCTATGGCTTCGAACGCGTTATTTTCCACGCAGTCTTTACCGCTCTTGAAGGCGACCGAGGCGAATTTCTCCGTGAGCCTCTGAACGGAGAATATTTCCCTCGAACTGCCCGACGTGACGGAATCACCATTCTGGAACAATCAGTTGGTTGGGTTTGGTTTTAAGCGGTAGGGTTCTTGCAGAGTCCTTGGGACCCACCACTGCATTGCCAGTTATTTTATCGCTTAGAAGTAGTGTGCCAACACTACTGCGGGTGCGTGAAAGGGCAATATTTATCTCCCCCTCTTCAAAAAATTCCTCCACTCAAAGGTTGACAACGCATTTGCAAGTTCTGTGGCAAATGTCCATGGGCGGCGGTGATCGCTTACCATCAGGTGAGCCGGTTGCTCGTTTGTCAGCCTAATCCATAAAAAAAATGGTATTATTTTAATAAGATTCATAGATCACTTATCAAGAGTTTATGGTATCTTGAGATATTGCGGATGTTTCTATATTTCAATAGCCTCGCGAGACTAATCGTGTAGCGATAGAATTCCCACTATAATTTATTATTGTCGATAAATTAACAGACGATTTTGAGGAGAAAGCCCTCGCCTCCACATCTATCTTAAGTCTTAAAAACAAGAGGTACATATATAGATTATTGATAAAACAAATTTACGGACTTCATTTTAATTCCCCACGTTCGAGCACTTTGCAGGGTTCATGGTCACTGGGTTGACAGATACTAAACGTTCCAATGCCATAACCATGGGTAACCGTCAATTTTTCAATTAATTATTACGTGTCAGTTCTATGCAGTAAGAGCTAACAGTACTAGAGGTTTCTCAGTAATGGTGCAATAATACACCAGACTTTATTTTATTGATTATGCCATCCTAAGCAGACGGTAGTATTCAAGCAGGATATATCAACATCCTTTTACGAAGACTTGAAGTTAGTCGAAATTAATATAATCATTGTATTGGTCTAAAATATGATCTAAAATATGAAACTACAGACTTCTTTAACCGACGATACTTCACATTTAAGACCCGATAAAATACATAGACTTGTATAAAGTAAGTATACTTACTTTATAATGTAACAAGTAAAACAAAAAATTACTAATTGTGTAGATGTCAGTGGTGAGTGTTTCAAGAGAGAACTATTTCGATACAACTATTTTGATATTTTTATCAAAATAGTTGTAGATGCAGACTCGTTTCATGTATGACTTATTATGCGAATTTCAACCTAATAGTCTGAGTTTATAGTCGATATTACAATATTAAAGAAAATCAATTTCTTTCACTACTTTCAGAGTCAGGCAAAGATTATTTTGTTGCCACTGATATTAATATCGATTTAAAAATATACATCTAAAAAGTACGAACTTGTTAAAATATTGCAATAACTTCCAGTGCTTGAACTAAAACCGGTTGACAAAAGACCGTTTCTAAGTCTAGTTTATATTTTCAGGAAAACGATTGGGCTTCGTTTTTTCAAAAAATACGTCGACAACCCACCTCTATAAGATCACCTTTGTAATATAACTATTTGACAAAGTAAGTAAGTTTTAACTCTACTCCCTACCTTTTTTCCTCCACCCCCTCCACCTACGACTACGAGAGTAAAGGAAGAGTGAGTGCACCTGTGTGCCATACGCTTGTGCACTACAATATATCCCGCGCAATAGGCTGACCTTTTGTAGATAGACCTCAGTGGCTGAAATCAGTCAAGAGGAACACTATACGTTTAATGTAACAACAAGGCCAGCTATCAAACCGTCATGATGTTAAATACATTACGCTATCTTAATCTTCTCATTTATCGGCACGTGGCGGGTGTCTTTATAAGCAGATAAGTTTTATATTTACGAAATATTTGATTATAGGTGAGCCGCTTGCTCGTTTTCATCCTCCTCCTTAAAAAAATTGTGCTAGTCAACAACCCTTTTTCCAAAGGGTTTCCAATGTTGGAACATTAGTAGAATTTCAACGCAATTAAAGTTCGGTTGGAGTTAAATTGCAGAATTAATTTTCAAATACCTTAATTTTCTTGTGTTTAATTCGCCTTGGAAAACGTGTAATTTTACATTTTGTTTCTACGACTTAAGTATTAATTAGATATTATTTTTTTTATAAACAAAATAAGCGCATAAGCAGAAGGTACCATAAGAATTTTTTTGTATATTTTGTGCTAACTCTATTGTTTAATATAGTTAGCACAAAATATACAAAACATTTAAATAAAACTGATTTTAATGAAAATATTTGAAGAATTTTTTTTCAAATTCACCGTTAACGATTGTCACAAATCGTACTCCAAATTTTTAGTTCACTAAACAGCAACAGCTTTATTCAACATTCCTCTAGGTGTTGCTTAACAGCAGGCACTATTTCGGTGCCTTCAATTTTGTAAGTGTCAAAAAAAGAATATTTTAAAAATGTATTTTAAGGTTTACGTTAATAATTTTAATATGTTCATTATTTCTTCACTAAAATGAATATTTTCGTATATTCATGTCAGATTCTGTTCTATTATTACGAAACCCCTTACTCCGTTCACCCACAGAAATATTAAAGCAAGCTATTTAATCCGTGAGCATGCCGAACAACATAAGCTTGCGAATACCTTGTTTATGGGATTATGTTAAGGATAAAATAAAGTATTTGTATAATTGGGAATTATTAGAATAAACAATTATCACAAGCGATAATTGAGAGTTCTATTTAGTCATTCAGCCCAGTTATAAACCAGGTCTGATCACCCGAGTCTCTGGTTGTCTGTTCCGGAGGTCTCGGGTTGTAGCGGTTATTCGCCCCATCGGGCTATGAGAGTATAAGAAGGGGGAGTGCACTTACATATAATTATGCAAACTTGTGCACTATAATATCTCCCGCGCAGTTGGCGGATGTCGTCGCCGGTGGACCGTCGTGGCCAGAATCAATACTCAATATAATATCATGACATTTTGAAGCCATATTTTTTCTGATTTCTGGAAACTTTACTGAGAAATGAAGTAAATAACTGCCTTAGTTATAAACTTGAAATTTTAAGAACCTAGTTAAAAGATTAGATGCAAAATCCGCCAAAAGTAGCCACATCATGTGTAAAGTATGCCGTAAAACAGCACAATTAGCAATTTAAGCACAATTATGTTATAGTTTAATAATTATTATTGGTTACAGAGATATATAGATGTATATACTTGACTGCTGCCCGACATCACTTAATTCCCTGGATTAACCATAAAATAGATTAAAATGGATTGCATTTATCTGTCAAAAACTAATTAAAATACTTTGTTACCAAAAGCAGTAACAAGAATAGAATTGTTGTTTCATTTATCATTCTTATCGTGATGTAATTTTGTCTTTCCATTAATGATTTACTTATTACAAAATTCTCGATATAAACAAAATAATAAGTATACCTTTTGCTAAAAAAATATATTCACGTTTCTTTTTAGTCTGCGTTAATGGTAAATTTATAACGCATTAATAAAAGGAAATACTTATTTCAATGCCTGTGTTCATGCATGAAAAAAACTGCTACGATACCGCTACGTAGCATCGTAACAATGATATTATTGCGTAGCAATGTATAATAATCACATATTATAGTTGTTCTGTCCTACAGAGTGACTCACTCGCTTCACTGCAGGGGTTCGATTGTATTCCTTTGCACTGTGGTCATAATGCATTATATTTGTATAGTAGAAAGCGATAACGCTTTCTACGCACGTGCTTTATTACGTCTTTTTTCACTATTCACGACTATCGCATAACAACTATTACATCACCATCACACCACATACTACATCATCTGATAGATTAGAAACTTCACTAAAACATAAAAGGCTGATAAACTCGTTTACTTGTCGTCTAGTCCCTTGATGTTTCGGACGCCTATAGGCGGCGGCGTTCGTAAGCGAACCTGGTGAGAACCGCTTGCTCGCTTGCCTCATTATCTATACAAAATAAATAAACAATAATTTATTATAAGTATAAGTGAATAATTTAAAAACATTTTTACGGTGGTAGAGCAGCTCTTCCCGCTGCTGAATTGGTCAGCTCGAACCGGATTAGCACCACGATCTCACAGA
>DWHO01005600.1:0-10216 GCA_018247575.1 Eurytides lysithous rurik | reverse complement strand
AAAAAATTAAATTATAACCCCAAAAAAAAAAAAAAAAACTTTTTTTAGTCTAATGTTAGTCCGAAAAAAATATTTTTCCAAAATCCTAGCTTATGAAACTATTAAATAAAATATAAACCTTATTTGGAAAGTTTAGCCTAGTATTTGAACTACATTAACATTCTCACATACAAGCTCTTTACGCTTCCTTGGCTGTGTCAAGAGTCGGGTAAAAATCTTATTCGTCATTACACGCATTGAATACGAAATTTCGTATATATATTTTTAAACGGTGGCCGATCCTCGGCGTAAAATGGAAGTATTTTTGCTTCCGCGTTTCGCCCGGCGAATGAGGTGGCCGGTGGCTCATCCCCTCCCTGCCCCCGCTCTCTCTCCTCCCCCTCCATTTTTCCCGCCCCCTCTCGTCTCATTCCTGCCCATCTCCTCCTTCCCATTCCTGGCATGTTCCCTCCCTCCCTCTTGCATCAAAACGCATTTGCGGTTTCTGTTGTAAATGTCCATAGATGGAGGTGATCGCTTACCATCGGGTGGGCCACTTGCTCGTTTGTCAGGTTACTTCATAAAAAAAAATGAGTAGTCAGTACCTTACCACTATTAGTAAAATCAGAAGGAGTCAGAGAATAATTTCACAGCTGAACACAGCAATTTATATATGATTCTATATAAATTACGTTCATATTGTAGAAAATGTATGAAGCTTATGTATCACTGGGTAAAAATAACAGCAATCAGAATTATATAAAAATGACCATGTATTCTTTTGGAGCCTAGTATAATGTTTAGGTGGAATATTAGATGGCATTTTACTGTCTAAGTTTATAAATAACACCGGTTCTGTGGTTGCTGAGGTTGCAAAACAATTATTAAGACTTTGAGACACAGTTTTTACTTTAGAACCCGCCAGTCATAATTCTATGGGCAGCAGCCGAATGCACCTTTGACATATTTTACCCTCTTGACGAATAGTTTGGTAATTAGTTTAGGTTTTTAGTAATTGGGTAAGGTGTTCATATAGGGAACTTATAGAAGGCATTAATAACTTAAAAGTGATCAAGATGACGTGAGCGTGTGCAATATTGAATGATTGAATTAATTGATTGATTTAAAAAAATGATTGAATTACAAAAACAACTAAACTGTCCTAAAGCGGATTGTTCTTATAGTGTACTGACACACCTATGTTTTGACGATACTGAGTCCAACAAAGTTTTACTCCGCATTTGTAGCACGAGTTTACGGTATAACCGGTAACCACACGTTTTAGGTTCGTTAGTTAGGATACATCGAAGAAAACTGAAAGACCATTGACTAGGAATATGTTTACGGTTTTTCCTTTGATGCGCTTTCGAAATAAAACTCGAATAGACCATAGACAAATTTAATCTTTTCAGTTTGTCATGTACTGAAAAAATCAGCTTGGCATGTCAAATACTATTAGGGCTTCATTATGCAACCTTTTATATATTATTTTTCAATAAGATAACAGGTATTATGATGAACTGGATTTTCTGATATAAAAGCTTGCCGACATTGCATCACATGTATCTGTTAATTCGTCGACCGTCTATAGATGTTGGGTGTTTAAATTTCCTCCAATTTATAAATGTATGGTACTCTGGACGCAGTGGTGAGTTAAACGGTGGGGCTTATTGGTGACCTTGGTCGGGTTAAAACCAATCTACATAGTCTTGAGCACGGGAAAAGTGTCACCAGTTTCGGGAAAACATGAACACAGAAGCTGCATGGTTTCATTCCCCCTTTCCCTGTTCCATCATCAAACAAGTTCCCCGTTAATACCAAGAGAATTGTTTCATTTTTCAATGCCAGCTTTATTGTCGAAACGTAAGCCATTTTTTAAAGACAACAGTGAAAAGGCTGTTACTTCATTAGTGCATTGCATTCAATGCGTAATAACATGAGGTTATTAACATAACCTTACTCAAAAATTAATAAATAATATTCATTATTTTTAAGTAGTAAGAAAGGAGAGCTTAAATAATAAATATAAATATATATTCTTCCAAAAAAAGACAGCGAAGATTCAACAGGTCCGATAATTATAAACCGATAGAAGAAAAAAAAGAAATTAAACTGTTTTATTTATTACGTATTTTCGTTATAGTTATAAAGCTGTAAGTAAAATAACTGTGACTGAACGTAATTAGTGTTCGATATTATTAGTTGTGTAAGATATTACATGACCACCAGTTCCCAAATAGATCAATGAATGTACTGAAAGTGTTAATTTCGACCTCGACCTAAAGTACCTTAATAGAATAGTCTGCCGTCCACGTTGTTGAAAAGTCTAAAAATAAAACAGTATTTAGCGTATGAGAAGCTCTGATCCCAAAAACAATTTGGCTCTATTCACGGTTTAATAAATTTGTTTGTAGAGTTTATGTACTTACCAAAATAAAACTCAAAACGAATAAAAGAAACAGAACGGTTTGTAGAGGTCTTTAGTGATGCACAAAAGACATTCGATACCGTAGGTTACAAGGGTTTAAGTAAAAATAAAATTGCATCCAATCGTTGTCTAAGTTATTTTGTCTTAGATGTCTGTCATGCAAGAGTCGTTGATCAAGACAAATAATAACCATAATGAAAATCTGTACGTTGTTCTAATGATTTTTGTCTCAAATTTGACAAGCGGCTTACACTGATGATATCCGACGCCAGATACACCTGTAAATGCCGTAACCATTGTATATTCTAAATGCAAAAATTCAGCGACTTTTACACATTTTCAAAAAAAATGTCCCGTAATAAAATACACTGTCAGGTGAAATTGGTTGAATTATTCATCATCTCTCGAGACCAGCCGCTATGCACCAGTTAGGCAAATATTTACAATAATTCACAAGATAGATCGGTTAGTTCAGTTGTTGGTCATTTTGTCGCGAGTAATAATAGCCAATACGAGTAAAGTATATTTAATTTATAAATAGTTCACAAAATAAATAAAAATAATTTATTTTACACAATATCACATTAAAGAAATACAATTTTAGATTATTTTCCGAATAAATACATTTTAATGATCTACGATTCTATTAAATTCTAACAACGAAATACTAAATAAGTTATGCACTCTAAAACGTAAAAATAATGAGTAAAAGAACTTATGTTATTGTAAGTGTATAAAATAGGCACATATACCTAAAAATAATTTGACATAAAATTCCATCCTCAAAATATACCAGTCACAAGAACAAACGAATTTACAAGAATGATTAATACTTGCACTACTAGAATAGTAGTCTATTATACTAATTAAATCATAACATTTTATATAAAATCAAAATAAATTACAAATGTAAAAAGATAATCCAAAGACGGAATACCGTTTTTTTTTAAATTGTCACACATTTTTTCCTTTCGCGCTTAAATTCGGTTTCAAGTTTTTTCACCTGTTCGCGACATGTTGTATATTCGGTGAAGTCGTCAGTAAGTTGACTTATTTTATACTTTTTCATCGCTTTAAGCTGTCGTGCCAGAGCTTCACGGACCCGAGTAGATTGCCAAAACGGTTCACCATCACCTGTCTGGGTTGTGAGAGGGGCAATGGGTACCTCATCTTTAATTTTTAATCTATATGATAGATATAGTATATCGTGGTAAGAGAAACATCCCGCGAGCTGTCCGTATTTTTCCACGTCGCATATACTAGAAACGATTATCAAATCTAATTTAGACGCCTGTTTATGCGGGGCAAAGTGAGTCTGTCTTAAAGGTAAAACATATAAGTCGTAATCGTCTATTATATTGAGCAACTTCTTTGATCGACGGTCGTTTTTTATTAAATCTGTATTAAAATCGCCCATAGTGATGAAATATTCATATTTGCGCCGGTGTTTCTCAAGCAAGTTCTTTAATTGAGCAAAATAGTTAATTCTCAACGACGGGCTGTAATACACACCCAGAAGCACTTTTGTGCCTTTGTACAGTATTTCAATGAATAAATGTTCAGCAGACATGCTGTAATTACTAGGAGAGCTTTCAACAATCTTACTGCTTATTTCTTTTCGAAGATAGATTGCGACGCCACCGCCGCCTTTATCCTCCCTGTCATTGCGAATTAGCGCAAAACCGGGTAGACTAAATTCATCAGAATTAGTAGTTGGCTTCAAAAATGTTTCCGATACTAGAATTGCATCGATGGCATTAGAATTAAACGTAGACAGCATTTGCATGTAATGAGCGGAGATACTTTGACAATTAATGTGTACAACATTCAAATTATGTTGAACTCTTGAAAATACATCTCGAAGCTCGTCTCCCGAGGTGACGATGTCAATGGCGCTATTCTCGCCGTGAAGTTGTGTTTCTTCTCCCCCTTTCCTCACTATGTCAGTTGGAGAGCTTTCTTTCTTATCCATTGTTTTAATGGACTAAACTGGTGTTGCGTATGCGTATATTCCAAGTTGCCACAAAGTGTTTTATGATGTTAGAAATATTTTTTAGTGAAGATTTGCTGCTATTAGCTGCTGCTGTTGAACTGTGCTTTCTTTGAAGATATTTCTTTTATTTGTTTTCTGCAATGAATCAAGGCAAGAAATGTATAATACTGTACATAACAAGCTGTAAGAGAGTTCAAATAAGTTATTCAGAGGCCATTCAAATAAATGTCCTAATGAATTTGTTGATACTATTTTTTGTATAGAAACATTATTTTATTAAATATAGCTCTCTTCATGGTCCCTAAAATCTCCATAATTTTGTAATGTACGAAAAATTTACTATTAGATCAATATATCGAGAAGTGAAGATAAGGAATGTTATCAAGTGAAGAGTCATGGTATCGCATTTGGTAGTTTTGCACGATATAATATCAGGACTAATATCGCTCATATCACAGTGTTAACACCCTTAGTCTATTGGTTGAGTATCGTTTTAGTGAAAACGGATTTCAGTTTCGATGTGCAAGTGTTACTGTGCAACGTATATGTACAACGTATTGTGATGGTAATCTTCAAATGTTAATAATTAGTGTTTTCGTTTTTAACGGCAATTTAATATCATGTGACGATGCGTTAAAACGTGATAAATTTATTTAATGTTTGAGAAATTGAGTGGGAAAACAATGTCCGAACAAAGACCTTCACAATTTTCGTACATCAACTACGATGATTCCTTCCAATGCAAAGTCTTCGCTTTACTGATGATGTATGAGATGATTATTTACTGAAGTAAAACTTTGAATGTGGAATGGATTATCTAAGTAGAGAGATAACAAGTGACGTAATTAAAAAAATGGCGAAATGTAATGTAAGTAAAGATGTTTAATTACAATTGACTTTTTACAAAAATTTCGGCCACTTTCTAACTATTTTTATTTTAGCAATAATCGTCATTATTAAAATCGCTTTGATTTCTTGTCCGATAACCTCACGATAGATAATGATTTTTTTATCTCATTTTTTAATATCGGCCGCCATTTTGTTAAACGCTTCCTGCATCAAGTGTCTCGGCAGATGTTTAGGCTTCAATTAATATTTTTATATTGATGGCTCTTTATATAATTATAACAGTTATTGATAGTATTTTTTTTAATTCCTAAATTATTTTGATATTCAGATATTATATAGATTATATAGTACAGTAGACAGATTTATATAGTAATATTTAAATCAATCGTTTTAGAAACTCAATATTGTATACTTGCATCGAGTACATGAAAGGATAATTTAGAAATTTCGCTGCATTCATGTATGTTAAATATATATTGTAAGTATTTGCTGTCTTATTTATTTTAATAATATTTAATATGTGAATATCATTTAGATTCTCTTAAACTTTTTTAATCATATAATATCGTTATTAATTTACCATTAAATATTGAAGAGACCACTGCAATTGCACGTGCACTCCGCGCCGCCGGAAGACAAATAAGGTGATAAGGTTCTTTGTTGTAGGTTCTTATATCTTGTTTAGATCAATTTTTTTCTAAGTTCGTTATACCGATATAGATTGATATAAAGAACTTTTACTTATTCTTTAAAAAAAAAAACGTTTTATTTTTTTAAGACGTACTTTTAAATTAAGCATTAAAACTATAAATAAATAAATAAATAAAAGAAAATCATCAAGTCCTTGCTGCGTCATATCCTGAACAACTTTTTCTTTATCGTTATCTATAACGGTGTTTCTTAGTTTTTATATATTAATTTTTTAAACTATATTCTTTTTAAATACTTAATTAGTGAAAGTATTGTTTATTGTTTGTTTTTTTTAACTAAACATTTTTTTTTCAAAGTTATTTAAATAATGGACAATGCAAAAAATATCATGTTTAAAGTATACTGATTTAACAAACATATACATTATTCGCAGAGTATAAGACTAATTTTTTGACCTCGAAAAAGAACTCAGAACCCTCGAGTCTTGTGCGTGAAGGTTTTTTTTGCTAATTTTAGGCAACTTTGTTTTTTAATTTTCAACTTTGTTCTTATTAGAAAGAAAATCGAAGTTTAAGGATTAATAATCGGTTGTACTAGTACACTAAGTATATTTAATTAAACGTGTAAAAATATTAAACAATGCATTGGTAATTAAATATGTTATGTTATATTTTTTCAGAAGATTTAATAAAACGTCAGTGGAACAATTATCAGGCCTTGAAAAGGCAATGGAAAAAGAAAAGAGTAGAAGAGTCGAACCATGACTATAGTATAGTTGCAAAAGCAATGTTTTCATCGATTTTTGGCGTGTGCTAAGTTCACTTGAGATGACGGCGAAAGAATTTGGTAATTATCAACTGTACATAAAAACGAACCACATTTATATTAAAACACATTTCAAATAATAACTTATAAATTGTTTTTATTTTGAGTTTTGATGCGAGAATCTCAGACGAAAAAGGAAACAACTTGTGAGAATAGATGAGACAGAAATAAAGTTTTATTTCAATAATAACTTTTATTGTTAAATTGCTGATTATTTAGCAGACCGATCAGCCATCCTGTTGTTTTTGGTAAATATCTCAAAAAAAAATGTGCAATGTTTCTCAGTTTAGGGTTAAGCAGGTTCTCCGTGGCTTTGCGATTTTATGAGCAAGTGTCTTACTTACGATTAGTCGCACGACATGCTTTTGTTACTTTATGTCTTTTAAAACGAGATTAATGTTATATATGTACTTAAATAGTATTTGCAAAAGTAAGAAGGCTCACCGCCAAGGGACCCTCCCTTCTCAACAACACTGGTACGTAACAATTTGCTTCTTGGACCAATGATCTGCTTACAGGCATGGTCTATTTGCACTCTTTATCTATGGTTTTAAAAATAGATTTTTCAGAAAAGAGAACAAAATAAGGTTTTTATTTGTGAAGTAATCGTTATGATGTATCGACGTGACTTGCGTTGCTTAAAAGAAACAAAAACTGAGGGATTTTGAATCGAACTGGCACTATTAACGCGATATAAGGGGGATTCTTTTTGACAGAAGTAAACTATCGTTATATTGTTTTAAGGAAACTTAACCCCAGTAAAACAATGACGGTCACTGTTTAGTGATGTAGAACCGGCGAAATTCGTGATAGTTTTATTTCAAATAGCACAAGAATTACTTTAAAAGAGTATTGCAGGGATTGAATAAATTCTTGGAGGAGCTCGCAATCCTCAGCCAGCTGTAGTTAGTAGCTTGACCCTGCCGCTCCTACACGGCAACGCTTGCTAGGTTTTACATTGTACAGTTGCTATAAACACGATTTTCGACTTACTGCAGAAGGGGGCTATCAGTGCTATCTAAGGGCTTAATGAAAGAGAAAAATTTTAGACTATAAACATTGACTGTCGTTTCTCAATACGTGTGTGATACTGTTATGTATGTTCACAAAAACATTAATAACTTTCCTAGGAAGTGTGACGTGTATGATAATAACACTAGGAACAAAAACAAGTTTGTTTTACCTAAATCTCGTTAACAACGAGCCAGTAATTTTTTTTTATGGACAATGGTATATGTTTTTACAATATGATTCCAGAAAACGTCCAGAAAGCTCCTGTTGCCAAATTTAAAAAGAATTGTAAAAGGACGGAGTACATGATTTCATTGAAGATATCACACCATGGGGATGATATGATTGCCTATAGGCTATTTCGAGGTGCAAATGATTAAAATTGACAATGTAATCTTTTCTTTAAAAAAAAAGATCGTCGAGTTTATTTCGCCTGTTCATTTCAGGATTAAGGCATTGTTTTCCGAAGAGATAGTAAAATCATTAGACGTCATAAAGTTATTGTAAACCAATCCAAATTTTAATAAAGAATATTGACTTTTATAGGGCATAGGGCATCAAAGAGGGTCAGTAATAACCTACCGACCAGACAAGTTTTAGCGCGAGTAGTTATTTTTCCAGGATATGGAATATGCGCGTTGGCAGAGATCCACAGCATGGGTGCAAACTTTTATTTATAGAAAAAAAAATACTTAAGTAACTTTTTGTAAACAAATCAGCCATTTCATAGCTACGAGCATGTCCGGTAAAGTTCTGATATTACATTCACAAAAGAATTTTAAACTGTTTTTGATTTTTGTAATCTATAAAATTTAAACGACAATTTGAAAAATTGAAATGAAAAAGAAGAAAAATTTTGTTCTACATAACAAGTGACACAGTGATAAAAAGTATTTTGAATTTCAAGAATTCTATCGGTTTTCTCTATGCTATGCGCCAAGACATGAAATACTATATTTTATACGGTGGTAGAGCCACGCAGCTGTTCCCGCTGCTGAATGGGCCGGCTCGAACCGGATTAGTACCACGACCTCACAGGAAATCGGCGTAAAGTGGAAGTGTTTTGCTTCTGCGTTTCGTCCGGTGAGTGAGGTGGCCGGTGGCCCATCCCCTTCCCTCCCCTTATTCCTTCTCTCACTCCCCTACCTACATCTGACTCCACCTTTCCTCACTCCCCTTCGCCCCTATCCTCCTCCCCCTCCCTGACTCAGAATTTCCCTCCTTAAAGGCTGGCAACGCATTTGCACGTTCAGTAATGTTGTTTATGTCCATGGGCTGCGGTAATCGCTTACCATCAGGTCAGCCGCTTGCTCGTTTGCCAGCCTACAACATAAAAAAAATCATAAAAAGATAGAAAAAGTAAAAATAATTTAACTATATCCAGATGAAAATTCGAATCTTACTCATTAAAAGTTAGTTTTTCTGTAATTTTATTCAATTTTATTTCTTCACGACGTCATTTTAGAAATTAAAAGACGTTATCCTCTCTTAAATAGTAGTATTTTATTGATATACAATACAGTATGATATAATAATATTACTGGTTGATATTAAAAGTACTAACACTGTTTAAGAAATATCACTGTCAATAAATATTAACGTTAGAGCTTCTTTTAAAGTAAGTTTGTTCGCGCTACGACTGCAAGCTTAATTTCAAGTTCGTAAACATAATTACTTGTCTTTGAAAGAACGGTAAAAGTAATTTGAAAGTTAATGGTGTTTCTGTTTACAGAAGAAAGGACCTTATTTAATGAGGCTGTTAGGAAACTTTCTTATCAAGGATAAATCATGTTTGCATCTAGTTCCAAGTAGAATAAGCGTAATATTTAATTAAAATAATTACCTTATTTTGTATACAGCACATAACTGTCTATAGAAGGTCGTAGGGGGAGGCTGTAAGTTTAATTCCCACGGTAATGATTTATGTTGGTATACCTCAGGTCGTTTAGGCGCCAAAGTCGAAGTCATCTAATAGCACCGGATTAGTCGTTAATATAAGGTCGATTTAACATCACCGTCTCTGCACTCGATCACTCTCATCCCTTCACAAAACTTTACAAAAACAGGTTCGCGTGTTTGTCTGTGAAACCTCTGGGTGGAAAAACTTCAATATAGAATGCGAAACTAGTATACATTTTCTACCAGGGCTCACACGATGTTTAATGTCATACGCGTGCATAATTCATTTTATATATCGTGCTAATCACCTTAAGAAATTGGTTGAAACACATAAAGCATTATGTGCAGAAATATTAATCTGACCAACCTGCTTACATTATAATTTAGATTTAAATTATAATCCAAGCAGGTTGGTAAGATTAAGCAAATGTTATATGCATTTTCTTTAATACACGTGGGGTATGAAATAAAATTGCTTCTTGCTTTCGACTTCATCGGAGAAAAGTATTTTTTTTTTATGTAGTAGGCTGACAAACGAGCAAGCGGTTCACCTGATGGTAAGCGATTACCGCCGCCCATGG
>DWHO01005599.1:0-10217 GCA_018247575.1 Eurytides lysithous rurik | reverse complement strand
AAGAGTGAGAGAAGGAATGAGGAGAGGGAGGGGATGGGCCACCGGCCACCTCACTCACCGGACGAAATGCGGAAGCATAAACACTTCCACTTCACACCGATTTTCTGTGAGGTCGTGGTACTAATCCGGTTCGAGCCTGCCCATTCAGCAGCGGGAACAGCTGCATGGCTCTACCACCGTTAAAACTTATTACTCTGGATGGCCAACGTAGAGCAGATTTAAGCAGGTTCTGTGTTGAGCTGCATTTTTTTAAAGAGGGAGGGAGGAGGGAGATAGCAAAAAAGGGAGGGGATGAAGAAAGAGGTAGGGAGGGGAGTGAGAGAGGGAGGAAGTTGAGGGAGGGGGGTTGGCCACCGGTCACTCGCCTGTCGAAACGCGGAAGCAAAAACACTTTCACTTTACACCGGTTTTTGTGGGGTCGTGGTGCTTATCCGGTTCGAGCCGGCTCATTCAGCAGCGGGAGCGGCTGCATGGCTCTACCACCATATTTTGATGTCGCGATGGCGGTGGCGTGTCGCTTACCATTAGATGCACTTACTTATTCATCTCGTCAATTTATCTCCTGCAAAAAGAAACTTATCCAATGCCTCTGTATTTTTATGTTACAAACGATAAGTAAAAATTATACTCTCACAAACACATATAATGTTTACACGCAACATTTGTCACGTTCCTTTGAATTGTAATTTTGGAGGTAGAATCGAAGGCAATAGCTTAGTAACTGCGCCAAACAGGTCATGACAAAACTGTTATTTCTAACAAATATTTAAAAAAATATACTTAACTTAAGAATTACAATTGATGATAGCCAGTGATTTAGGTTTCGGATATAAGCAAAGCAACTATTCTCTTTTTACTTTTTTGCTGTTTGACACGATTAATTAATTAAGATGTAAGTAAGACCTTTAATATCCTAACAGTGAATTTTGAAATATGTACGAAAATTAAATAAAGCCGAAGAGTTATGAGTTAGATTAAAAAGACGCAAGAATATAGAAGTATAGATATCTCTAAAGTCGTGAAACAAGATGAACTTGCGAGTATGATCACGAATCCACCAAGAGGAGATCAAACTAAAACTCGTTACAAAACGACCATCCCGAATAAAGGTGTTGTTTTAATTACATTATCAGACCGGGACACGCGTGAGGGGGTCCGGGGGTGGTGTTTGGACCCTTCTCACGGGTTGAAACATTCAAATAATACTCTACGGAGAAAAGTAGGACGTGTAGGCCGGGACAACGTTACCGGGGGAAGTTTTGATTGCGTTCGACTGGCACGCCTCGCGCCTCGCCTAGCCCGACGAATCTACAGTCCCGAAGTTTCGAAATTATTTCACTTCGGCATGTGATTGTTAAAAATCAAACTGAGATTGTATATGAGAAAGTTTCTTGATATGGTTCTATTTGCTATTTATGAACAATACAACTAATTTTTCTTATGTCAAAGACTGATATTTCTGCTATCAAATTATCAATGGGTGGGAAAGTTCTTTCGCCATCAATTTGTCGGCTATATGGCGAAGGCTTGTATATTAGATAAATACATCAACATTGTACACGCTATGCAAGTAACGGAGTGTTATTAAATAAATTAGATAACATATTTTAGTGTGAGAAAACATTGGCTAAAGGCACATGGCATAAAATCTGTGCACATAGCTCGTGCTTTATTTACACTTGCACGATTCTTAGCTATTGCTAAACTTAACTGACACATTTTATTTTATGTCAAAATCTATTTGAGTGTCTTCCTGATCTTTCAAAAGTAGTCCAAATCATAACAATGATATAACAGAAGACAATAAATAAATACTAACTTAAACTATCTTTAATAATGAATACGTATGTAATGATAATGACTAAATTCGTATTGGAATAATAAACAATACAAATAACGATACCAGTAGCTAAGGGGGTTTCCAAACTTAACACTTACTAATATATATATATAATAATAATAATAATAATAATAATATAATATCATGGGACATCTCACACATTGCCATCTGATCCCAAACTAGGCAGAGCCTGCATGCACTATGGTGATCAGACAACTGACATACATACAAAAATATTTTTAAATATATACTTAAATAGATAAATACCTCTACACAGACACAGAACAAATACCTCTGCTCATCGCACAAATATTTGTCCTGGGTGGGAATCGAGCCCACGACCTTTGGCTTTGCAGTCAGGAGCCCTAACCACCACACCAACGGGCCAGTCAATGAAAGAATATTAAAGTATTTACTTCGCCACTAATATATTGAAAGAGTACGCTTCTTTTAACATGTATTATTTATAGGTATAAATAAACTTACGATTTATAAAATTTAATTTATATACGACATGTGTATCATCACCAGGAACAGGAACAGGAATCATCAGGAAAAATCAACTGCATGAAACTAGAGTTTCGAAGACAGCATTTTACAAAAATTATCAGATTATTTTTACCTTTATCCATCAGGATAATAATAGATATAAGTGTTAGCAGAAAGAATTTGATTTTTAATGGACTTAGGATCTATGTAGGTCAGTGATTTGGCTGAAATATCATACTGTCATACAGCAGTAGATCAAGTATCAGAAATTACACATTATTTGAATCCTTACTTACTCATATACATATGTGTGGATAATTGTTACGTTATATATATTACATAAATACAAAGTAAGTCTACTTTTTACGTTATATTATGGTTCATTTTCTCTCACAGCATCATGCTTTTTTTAATCTTTTTAGCCTTATTCGTAACGATGATGAAACATAATTTGACCCAATTTTTGAAATCATTCGCAAGGTTTTGTATGAAAAAGATATGATGATAAACAATAAAGATTATTTTTAATATTCTCATTTTCTAAACGGCCAACAGGAGTCGCTTGTTCACACAAACGCAATATACGGACGCAGCAAGACCTTAGGGGTAGGGGTGGAATTGACCAATGCCGTGCATTTAACCCTTCGCGAGGATTAGAGCCATTGTTTCAAATATTTCAAACTCTTAGGGTGCTGTTACACAAGTATTTTTTTTCATTTAACAACTGCCGTCACATGATAATAATTTAATGGTCTGTTAAATATGACTTAAATTAATTTCTCTCTTGAACATTTTGTATTGTGCATTTTTTAAGAAATTTCCACGTCTTATGAGGTTATTTCTATATTTTTGTATCATAATTTCGAAGTTCAAATAAAAAGCTTTAAAAATTCGTACAGATAATAATCCGTGATTTATCGAGCGAAATATAACGTGTTCTTTTAATTTTGAAGCAAGGCACATATTATTAGTTTTAAGTTTATGGCAACAAGGTTTAGCCCGTGGCTCTATGTTTATTATTATACGGTTTATATATATATTATATTTTACGGAGACAAAAAGTTTTCGATGTCAATGACCTTCTATAATATGCTGCTTGATACAAATTCTTCGTGAAAGAAATACAGACTAACAAGAACACCTTATACATGCATGTATTTCGAAATTCTGTGCAGTTTTTTTACATTTTTATATAACACGAATTTAAATCCCGATTTGCTGCTGCTATAAATCCTGCAATTGTTCATCGAGTCGAATTTTATGTACTTTCTACTTTCTATCTACATGTTAAGTGTTATTTTATGGGAACGAATAGTTGAAATTTTTAAAGTTATTAAAATTTTTTGAAAATCGTTGCATAACGAGATTGATATTTTAACAATTATCAGATTTTTCTCGTGAAAGACCGATAGTTCACGGAAACTATTGTTCGTGTGGTGCAACCCTTAGTGTCTGAATTCGCAGTCGCCATATTGCCCATTTAAAATGGACGCTGGAACAATGGCGGGCTTTTGTTCGGCCGAAGCGGTAGACGGACCGGATCGCGGTGAGTGAACGAATGTCGCCATTGTTTTAACGTTTTCTAATTTTAAATTTTTAATAGCGCCGTATGTCAATGGATAATTGTGATGCTTTTTTTTTTATTGTGGCCTCCCGTCGCAGGTATTATTCCGTTTGCGGCCAAGTACAAATTGGAGCAGCAACATTTAAAATGCTGTCTGATTTTCGTTTATCTAATAGTTCTACATTCATTATAATCTTGTATAGTTTTTGTGGAAGGCCACATTTGGTTGGTATATACCTCTTTAGCAGATAGCTATTCCCTTGCAAAGCAAAATTGTGCATTATCGCGTTCCGGGTTGAAGAGTATTATAATAAAAAAAGATACTGTTTAATCACAGTAATTACACAAATACAGCAGGCTAGTTCAAAACACTAAGCGAGACTTCATAGTTATGGGAAAGTGGAAAGCTTTGCTTTGCGCTCGACGTGCGTATACCATTACTAGTTCATGAAAAGTTAATTTACTAAACCAAGCATAGAATGAGTGATAAGTGATATTAAATAAAACAAATAGAGACGAGAGAAAAATTTGCTTTTGATCTATTTGTAATATATATGAGAAAAAAAATAGAAAAACGTAACAAAGTTAATTTCCTGTTAGGCAAACAGTGCAAATTTTTTGTGCGTTCATTATTGCGATAATATATTTGTGTTTGTAAATAAGTATTATGTTAGTATTGTAGTTTGTTTGAACATCACATATATGATATGTGATGTTCAAACAAACTTGTGAAATGAATTATCGCTAGAAGATGCAAAGAAGAGCTAAACTTGTTAGTTTTCCGCGTACTGTGCTCATGATTGTTTCTATTTTAATCAATATTTTTTACCGCATTGATATTTGTACCCCTTGTCATTTGGGCGATCACTTCTCTCGCTCTATATTTATAAATAAGCAATCTTAACATAAAAAAGTTTTAGAGATAACTTTAGGCAGAAGTAGAAACGTGAGGTAGGCTACAGTACTCCTCTAGATAAGTTAGCTCATTAAAGGAAATGAAACTACTTTTGGACCAAACCATATGGCATTGCATTAGGAATACAGTATCACTGCCTGACTTATTTTTCAGTTTCCGTTTTTTACGTCCGTAAGCAAACGTCGGGAGAGAGAGAGAGGTAAACTAAATAGTTAATGTTAAAACATTAACTTTGGTCTATAATTCAAGAACAAATAAGTTATATAAAAAAAATTAAAGTCCATTTCTACCTAGGGCAACAACAATTTTTTTCTTTCATGTCAAAGATACATTAAGCAAATTTAATAAATGAATTAACATTTGTAAAAAAACTATTATATATAGTTTGAGAAATGTATTTGATTTGAGTGGATGAGTAAAAGAATTTTATTAAGCATTAAATATTTGAACAAAATATATAAAACATATATAGGGCGAGTGTCAAATAATAGTAGGGCTTGAAAAAGAAAATATAACTATCAAAATAAAAACGCAATTGTACGAACTATGTTCGATTTCGGTTAATTTCGGTTTCTTTTGATGCAAAAAATGAATGCATGTACGTCAACACATTGTCGAGCTAAGCCCGGGCCGGTTTTAATAAAAATTTCTTTTTTTCCCCCGACGAAGCGAAAAAAGAGAAACTGGAAATTCCCGTTTCCATTGTCACCTCCCGAAGCGGTACTTCGGGGTCACGTAACTAGACCATTCTTTTGTGCGGCGAACGTCCAACTGCGCGGTGGGCGCACAAAAAAAAAACTAATGCCCGCTTTGGGGCAATATTGTCCAATTTTCGGTAATAAAGTTTTGTCAACATTAGGTGCGATGCCCCATCCACGTGCGGGGTGAGTTGACAAATTGCTGCCCGCCCGATATTAAAGAGTGTTGATGTTTTGGATTTAATGTCGTCCATCATTTTTCATTTTCTCCTTGTGGTTCATATTGACGTATGTGTGAGTAACAAATGTTAAACGATGTGTTAATATCTTTAATATTATTTCTACACATATGTTTGTTTTAATGTTATAAATAAACAAAACTATTTTACTTTATGGAGCTGTGAGAAATGTAAATAATAGTAGTGACCTTCACTCGTAAATACGTAGAGATCAGTAGAAGAGTATCAGTATGAGTAAAAGATATATAACAGGCAAATTCTTACAATCATCATGATATATCTAACAAAAAATGTAATGACACATCTGCAAAAGGATCAAGGAGATCAGAAAGAATTTAGTCATTCACGCAGTAATTGTCATTATTATTTCAAGTTTTTTATATTTTTACGACAGTCTTTCAAATATCCTTGTTTAACAATTAGTAGTCATATAATCGGGTAAATACAAGAAACAATTTTATAAGATTAACGGTTGAGTCAAAGGATATAAAAGGGTTATAAGTTATTACATTTTTATCTAAATACACTTAGCCTCTGGAAATAACGTTAACATTGCATATTCACAACACTAAAAAATATGAAGATGTTTTATAAAATATATAACTGAACATTTACACATAAATGTTCTTCAAAGCTATTTAGTTTTAAATATTATAATATTTTAATGAAATGTTATTTTATTACAAATTATAATATTGCACCATACGGTACGATATTATATACAAATATCGCTTATAAATACAGCTTCAAGCCATTAGGTTTAACCTAATTCGGAACTCAAAAGCTTCCGAATTAGCTCGAAATATCGTACGACAGTACAAAAAATTAAAATTGGTTAAGCTTAAATCGAAGCTTAACCAATCTTAATTTTTTTTAATTTAGATTGGTTAAGTTAAATTATATAATCGTTATGCCTATGCAATATGATATATATTTGTATATGTGTTTCTTAGTATAGCATGTTGTATAGACTCCGGGGTTAAAATAAAAGTAACATGCATATTGTGAGCATATGTAATTATAATCTTATATAGGAAACAAATATATTGAACTGGATTGAAGTAGTAAATAGAGTATTATTAATTATTTTGTCCTTTGTAATTATTAAAGCCCTTTACGATATCATACAACAAATTCGATTTGTATACGAACTTTTATTCTGGAAACGCTTTAAAATATTCGTAGATATCTTTATGTGCCAATGGAAATTTTATTTGTTCATTTGAAAAGTTCGTTAACATGGCTCCTACAATAACTAATTTGAAATACGACATATCAATCCATCCACCCGTATCGTTCTCATTTTCACACGCGCCAGTCAATTGACTACAGAATTTTGAATGCGGAAAAAAAGCAGCATTTTTTTTTTGTCTCATTAATTGCATCTCCCGTTCGGCGATGTGGTAGAAATAAAAAAAAAACACGCTGTTGTCGTCACGTCGCGCGACATCAATAGCCGCAGGAGTGCTTCCCGCGGCAGCAGTGCGAATTACCAATTAGAAAGCTTTCACATAGGTGCCAATGGAAAAAGTCTTTTATTGGCGCCGCTTCCGCCGGATGAGGTCGTTCCGTATAAAATTGTATTAAATACCATCGATTTCAAACTACAGTTGATAAATGGTTAAATCTTTTAAGCGGCTTATATTTTATGCTTGTAATGACAGAACCTTTAAAAGTATATAGATACTATTAAAGCTATGTATATTTCTTTAGCAACTGACAATTTACAAAAAGAAAATCTTTGCCTACACTTTTAACGGCTTTTTTTTACAACCATTATGTACATGATGCAATTGAAAATAAGCTGTTAAGGATAAACAGTATATCTGATTATTACCTTCTTTTTTAATTTTTCAAATATTTATTTCATTGTACATATTTTAAATTAGCTATTTTATTACATTTTTTTTTTGACTTGTAAACAATTACCCATATTAAGTATAAAGAAATGTGCTACTTGTTATAAATTGGTTACGATGTTCGACCATATTCAGGTAACCGTTGTACGAACGTATATTTATTTTTTATTAGTGTTCTACGTTTTAAATTTCATTGAGTTTAGATGATATTGATATATATTGACTTTACTCTGCAGGAGTGTATCATATATATTTAATATGATACATTCCTGGACTGCAAACTCAACTGTTGTCAGTAAGGTATTTAAAGTTTTATCGCCAGGTATGTATATAACGGGTACATAGGAACTATAAAAAAAGTTGAAAGCCCTTAGTAATTACAGTTTCAGTAAGGAACCCCAAAATAGACACAACCGTGCGATATTGTGACACTTTAATTAGCGCAATGCTAGTAACACTAAGTGCTTCGCAATTGCCACTTTTTCCCCCGATTGTGGATTTCACATTTTTCCCCCGATTCCAGGGACGTCACGTGGTGCGTCAACGTGCCAATTAAAGGTGATTGCATGTAATTGTGACTTTTGAATGCGGCGTATTGAAACAGGCATTGCAATAAATTGCAATTGTACGTACTCCTTGTTTGAACACCTATGTCCATTTTTTTTAAATACTTGAAATAGTTTAAAAAAACATAATAAGTAAAACTATCTATAATATAATAAATATTAAGAACAACAATTATTATGAATAAAACATTATTATATGAAACAAGAACGGATTTATCGTGTTTTTTAATTTGCTTTTTTTGTTTTTGTACATTATTTATATTGCATATTATTTACAGAATATTATATGTAATAGTATTCGCTTAACAAGAGAATACTACAGAGGATTATATACTTCATCGTATTATGAGACGTCCTTCCAATCGTAAGAATCTTAAGGCAGGAGAGACATGCAGTCGTACCCGTAGTCCCGGAATTAGACGACCGGAAGGTACACCGTGGGGTTTTTAGTCGGTAAACGGCCTTAGTAGCTGGAGTCCGACACACTTTTTGCATATATGTGATGACAAATTTGCGGGGTGCCATGGTCCACAAAGGATTTCCCCCACGAGAAAAAAAAAAAGGAGAGACATGCAGTAGGATGAATCTTAAGTTTTTTTATTAAAAGATTAGTAAATTTAATTTTACCCTGAAAGATCTGTTATTGTCTCAGGGTCGGGGCTCTTGTTTTTATTTTATTTATACTAGTAAGTAAATCTGGGTTTGAATCTCAATGCCGAAGCGATGCAAATAATTTGTAAATTTGCTTTTGAAGAATTCAAGAGTTGATTCACCACACCTTCAATCGTGGAAAATTGTTAGGTAACTCGCATATCTAAAAAAATGTTACCGAAATTCACTCCAAAGATACGCGATGTCTACCAATGTAATCTTTGTTAAGCACTCTACAAAGAAAGCCTGTATCTAACAATGGGATACACAAATAGGCCGTTTTCTATTAATGCAATTGAATATAGAGCGCCTAACTAACTGTTTATTACTTTTTGGGCGAGACCGATTTTTCTGTGTGACTGGGTACTTCTGTAGAGTCCTTCTTGGGAAAAAAGTTTAAATAATGCGGACAGTCACGCATCACAGTGCGTGACCATATTCTATGTAAAAAAGCCAAAGAGCTTATTTATATGCCTTTTACGTAGCGATGTTAGTTGATATTTACAGATACCCACCATTTGAATACCGTTGAATGTTCGGTGATATCAAAAACGTCAATTTACTTTTTCAACTCATTTGTATACAAAAACTCAACAATATTTTGTACTTAAAAGTATACCAAACCTAACCATCTCTAGGTTATCATTAAAATCGGCTTTTAAGTGGGGTGTTTTTTTTATATAAATGTTATATTAAAAGGATAATCAAACCACTTACCATATCTAAATACTAGTCGTCACTCATCCCCGATGTCAAATGAAAAATTATGTTTAGACAAAGATTAATAAAATAAATAATTTAACAAAGGATTAACTCAAAACAAAATGTTCAGTAAAATTCAAGAATGCTCCCGTCGTTAGACTAAAATTAGCATTCGTACGACTAAAAATCTCGAACAAACAATAACCATGTACTGAATGACTAACAACCATTACAGAGCATCACAAGTAACTATTACAGAAATCACTGAGGCTTGCCATTCAAGAAATAGTGGAAAAGTATAACGACGTCTCGGAAAAAAAAATCTTTCTGAAGCAACGAAACGATCCATACACAATGAGATCGTAGCGAAGTCTGCCTTCCGAATAAGTGCATGTTTTAGTGAAACAATAATCGGAATTATCGACCTCGCTCGCAGTTTGTCGGTACGTAGCGCCGTCGGATAAAACCATCCATGCCTAAGATGGGAACAGCACTCAGTGGAATAGCTTTATGCAGAAGGTAGCCGGTAAGTTTCTCTTTGTCTCTTGTAAAAATACTATTTAAAGATTTATAAGCAATTAGAAAACAAATGATAGTTAAAAGAAATATAAGTACCACAATCTATATATATAAAAATGAATGTTTGTCTGTATGTCATCGATGAACTCAAAAACTAATGGACCGATTATTATG
>DWHO01005598.1:0-10217 GCA_018247575.1 Eurytides lysithous rurik | reverse complement strand
TACCGTGCCATCAAAATAAAATACTGGGTTGCCGTATTGGGAATACGCTAGTTTACCTTAAAAATAAATATAGAAACAGACTTGAGGTGAAACCAAATCTTAGGATAAAACTTTCGTCATTTTCACCGAACTTGGATTCTTTGTTAAAAAATAAGTAGCAGCTCCATATTTCACACTAAAATTTAGTGACTTAAAATGCGATACCAAAGTATGTATTAAAAAACCTTTTTATTAATGTGTATTATTTTACATAACCAGCTTGGGTTTACAAGTATTAGTGGATCAAGAAAATTACCAGTGTGAAAATTACTGGGCCAGGGTAGAACAATGTCTGGGAAACACTGATCTATTTTATTAATAGTATTATTTTAACAATCACTTATTTCATTCACAGGAAACGCAGCACGTACCAATACATCTCCTCCCTTCACCGCAAACAAAATGCTTCGTTTGTTGGAAGAAGCTTCAGGTCAAGTGACTGCTGAAAACTGGGCGAATGTAGTGCGACACGTCAAAGAAATTACCTAACTGGATGCGCGACGTCCACTTCAAAAACGAAAAGTTGTTTAGTTTCATTGTCTGAACCACCTATTTAAATTTGACGGGAGGTCCAAAAATAACCCTGTTATATTAAATAGGTACTTATTATGAATATTGACCCACCGTCGCTTAACTACCCAATGTTTTATATGTCTAGTGCAATAAAGAATTTCACACATAATACACCCACACCATCTTGTTACAGTTACAAGTATTTTAAAACGTTATTTTTTTGGACCACTAGATATATTCTGGTTCCCATCACTAGCCCGTCTGTCAAAAAGATATGAATAAATTAAAAATATAATTTAATTAAAAATTCTCTGATACTGATTAGAGCGACTATTTTTTGTTATTATCGTGATGACGATGATGATATGAATTAATATTTTAATACTAATTTAGATAAAATATTGTAAGATAAAATAAAAAAAAAACTATTTTAGGTTTTCACACAGGCGAGCAGTAAAGTTAAACAGTATATGTTCTGTATTCTGTATTGAATAGAGCAGGGCTTCTTACACTTTGTCATTCACGACCCCATTTATGATTGCGAGTTTCTTGACGACCCCATACAAATATAAAAGAAAAATAAATTAATATTTTATGATGATTTATTTATTAGGTAACAATATACAACATATACATATGAAAATATATAGTTTTAGAATTCATTTTGAAACATACAAAAATCTCGCGACCGCAGAATTTTGCTACGCGACCCCCTTTGGAGTCGCAACCCATAGTTTAAGAAGCCCTGATCTAAATAATGAATATTTCTCATTTCGGGCATTGAACCTTCAACTATTTCAGCAAAAAAACAGCACAGAAAACCTCTTGCAACATAAAAACCTTGCATAATGATAGAGAAGTGGAAATGCAAAGTAAATAAAATGAGCGAGTAGAAAAAATCATTTCCTGTTTCAAAGAGCTAGTCAAATGAAGCTACGGCGCCTTTGATACTTGTCGCTTACGCTGCATTGCAGTTTAAATGTGTTATGACAGACTTTCCAAAAGGCGTTTCAACAAAACAGCAGTGACTAAGAGATCTCATTTTATTCTTCGAATTGCGTAACGAGACACGTAACGTAGTGTTTGTACCTTATGGTAAACCAGATTTTTACCAGACACCACCAGCACCAGTTATTTTTAAGTTGATAGATAGCTTGTATTAAAACCATAACCATGTAAGTAAGCAATCACGAATGATTCTCAATTTATTTGAAAAAAAAACCCAATAACGTTCAATTTGACACAGAGCAACAAAAGTGTAACAAAGAACGACATAACTGTGAAGTGCAACAAAAAGCCAAAATTACAATCACTATCATGTGTGCCAAATACAGGCCAAATGCAACTGTTATGTCAACATGAACGCAAGGAACGATCGTAAAATCTTTTCAGTCTAGTTAACTTGAAAGCGATTAGATAATGTGTATTTTTGTACTTTCCTATTCGTTGGAGTTGTTTTCACGCGGCGCACATTTTAGCTTTTTTGATTTCAGTCTCAGGCGTATTGTGTCAGTCCATCAATATAATTAAAAAAATACAAATATAAACGACATTTTTATTAGTCCCAACTTCTTGTTATCAATCATATCAAATATTCTCAATAGATATTTATAATCTTTAAAATTAAACTATTTTACCAATTAGTATTTTATGTTCCCAGCATTTAACACTACAGAGACTATGGTTGTCATGGTTAACGAATCAAATCCTCGACAAAGACAACTAACTCGACCCGAGAAATATATATAGTAATATGTTAACAAGAGCTATGTACAAACTTTTTTTGGTACGATATATGCAAAATTCAGTGTATCCAGTGATCATCGACTTGGTGGTGTGGAAATGACTCGAAAGACTTTTAAATTATTAATTAATCGCAAATAGATCTGTTTGTTTAGTTTCATCTTAATGAATTACAGTAGTGTGTTTTATCATATGATAAAAATAATAAAATAATAAATCCAGTAAATATTCATGGGAGTAAATGCAAAATTCATTATTAAGAGGTTTACAAGTTAATTTGTACCGACGAGCTAATATTCCAGTAATCGAATTACATATTTATCACTCAGTATTATAGTTATTTACAATACTGAATAAAAATTATAAATGAACGGGTGTTGCCCGCGGCATTGCTCGGGCCGCGAAATTTTGAATGGACTCATTTTTCATTTTTTTTATATTTAACCCTTTAAGCAGTTTTCCCGTACAGTGTACGTGCTACCCGAAATTGGTCTCATCTGGTTTGCCCGTACGGTGTACGGGCATCGATATTTTCTCCTTTACTTTTCTTGTTTGCCCGCATTTTTCATTATGGATTATATATTTTCAAAATTCACAGTAAGTATGAGAGGAATTTTTGCAGAACTTGTAAACCATTCTTTACTGCATGCAAAATGTACTTGTAAAAGGCAAACATTTAGGGGGTGTTGTGTCCAAAATTGTAAAATAAAAAATGTTGTAAAAGCATTAAAAGTGAATAAAAATAAAAAAAAAACCTTAATATTCTTATTCTATTAATGTTTTAATTAATTGTACTTAATTTATATGCGATAAAAAATATGCCTTTTTTGGAAGCATTTCTGGTAAAATAATTGACCGCTTAAAGGGTTAAATCATTTCTTGAATAACAAACAGCTGACATCACTCCTTGACCAAAATCCTATACTTTTGCAATAAAAAAACAATGAAAATCATTTTCTCTGCGCTTTGAGCGTACAGCGAAGACAAACAGACGTATTGTCGCAACTGTTAGTAAGGCAATCGGCTGGAAATTCAAGTTGGGTATTTTCCCAAGACATTCGATGACACACGCAGAGCATATATAGTTTTACGCGCTATAAAATTTACGTAGGCAAATCTTGCGCGTCACCTGCGCTTCGTGTCCGCTCGCTTAGGGATGGGTAACGCCTTATTTGCTTTACGGACCATCGAATCATTATGCAAGCGAGAAACCAAACAAACCTCCCGGTCGCGCCATAAGCTAAGCGCGAAGGCCGGCTGTAGTATCTCCGAAATGCCCTACCCTACCGTAGACGAACCCCAATGACACTTGAATAAATATTTACTCAAATTCTCTACAGATACATCAGGTGAATGCACTTTTCGAGGATCGACGGGTCTTTTAAAAAATCCAGTGAAATAGTCTCACTTGATAGATTGAGTGGGGCCTTTTTAACCGACTTCGAAAAAGGCGGAGCATTTTAGAGAGATTTGACGAGTAGTTTTTAAATACTCTCTAATTATGCGTATGTTTATTGTACACGGTATATCGCACGGCTTCTTCAGTAGGTTAATATTTCCTCAAAAATTTCATTCGATTGCACTCTGTACTGCCAACATGTGCTTAAAACTAAATAGGATTCATATGAAGTCGGTTAATACATCTTATAAAAAATTTAAATTATTATTTTCGTAATGTACAAGTCGCGTAAGCTTAGCGAGAAATTCGAGCGTCCTTGAACTCCGAGAAGCTCGCGAAACGCCTTAGCTGGACCGGTATTGATTTCGTCCTTTTCTAAGGCCCCGACGCCCCCGTAGACGAATACAAAAGAAACAGCTTTCTGAGCTCGAAGTTTTAAGTTAGATATTGTCAGTTTAAAAAGTGCTAGTACAAAGTCTCAAGGTTAAGAGCCCTAAAGTCACTTTCAAATAACACACATTATGTGTGTATTATATATAAAAGCTATTACTTTATATTACGATTATAATAAAAAGCAGCCTTCTACAATATTTATAAGGCAATTAAATATTAATTTCTACGTATCAATTAGTAGTAATACTGTTGAACAATGATGAATACTAAATAATGATACTAATAATTTACTAAACAACGAATAGTACAAAGAAATGCTGTTAACTAAATTAGATTTTATAATACGATTTTGCTATAATCCAAATTATTTATCTGTACAATTGAATTTATTTTACGGTTACTAGATTTAAAATATTGGATTTAGTTTCACAATTGTTAAAGAACTTTTAATTCATTTACGTATATTCTTAACTTTAGGCAATATAAGCTTAAGTTTTTATAAGATTTTATTGCAAGGAAAAAATAATTCAAATATTATAAAAGAAGCTAACATTAATGTCACTATGAGATAGCATATTCTATCCATAATGAGACACTTCCATTTTTATTTAAGATTTCTTGGTTATTTGGCAAAGCCTCCATAATTCAATTTAATTAAATTTTATACTACAATGTTAGATTCCGCCCAAAATGAATAATTCCCGGTGCTACTTGTACGTAACAAAATAAAAATATTTAATTAATTACAATTAATAAATAAACAAACTGGGTCGGGGTAGAGGAATAAGATCTAGAATTACATAAATTAATAACTTACTTTTCAGTTAAGTACTGAGTTGTCCAATAAATAACTTCTCCCGGCAATTCGGCTTCTGTGATGGTGTACCCAGCTATGTTAACTGGTAGCTGATCCTCAGGGTTTACAGTGGCCGCAAAATTCTCGAAAAATACTCGGTAGCACGTTAGATAGTCATCTTTATCACCCATTTTCGAATACTTTGGCAACAAAAACAATTTCGAAATAACGTGAAATCGATCAACAAACTCTTGTTATGAGAACGATGGCAAATATAAAGCTTATTTACACAATGTAAATCAAGTAAATACTAAGCACTTTTTATAACTTAAAAACTAACATCACATACTCTATATTTAACTTAGGTCGATTCTTATAGAATTTTAAACAATTGATAAAAATCAAAACATTCAATTCACATCTCGCTCACACACGTCACTCCATTTATCCAAATTAATCACCATTACAGATGCTCAATAAGTGTTGCAACATACAAAGTGTTTCATTGCAAAAATAAAATTTTTGATAATGTTAGTTTAATATGTTGAAACAGAATACATTTTAACCTTTAATAAAAATTTTATACATTTGTGGAAAATTTAAAAAATTAAAATTAATTAAATCAATTATACATTCATCAAAAATAATGGTATTTTCTCTATTAAACAATAACGCATTTAAAAATAACTGAACACTGACTTCGTAATTTATTGCATAGTTATTTTAAATTATTTTTTAGCTCTATTAATGTTTCAGCCTTTGGCAACTCCACAGTTCATTACAGATAGTCCAGATTCCTTTCCACTTACAATCCGATAGCCTACGCAACCCTATCGGTATTGCGTAGGAAATTCTCCCTGTTATCCGCGACTGAGCGGGGCCAAGCCGCTACCATGGAGTGTCAGTGCAATGGGAGAAGAGTTTCGATATTACATCGTCCTCATTACCTTCCGAAGCCAAAACAGTAACAAGCGGCGGTTTCCTAGACCTGGTCACTGCTGGAAACTGGAAGCAGCAGACCAGTTTCTAGCTACCATGGTCTTCAGCCAGCGGACTGGCTGACTGACTGTCATTTCAAAGGAGGCCGACTACAAAAGCGCTCTAGACGTTCTGGAATGCCTTATAAGAAGGAGGTAAAGGTTCCCAGAAAGCGTACATGCGCCCTAGGTTCAACGTTGTGGGGGTTTTAGTCTGTGCAAGTCCAACATATTCTATCCTAATTCAGTCCAACATATTCCATTCTATCCTCAGCCGCAAGAGCGGGAATGTGAAATAATTTCTACTCGAATATTATATAAAGTTAAGAAACCGACAAAAAATTTAAGACAGAATCGGGAGAAAATCTCCCTACAAATTTCTTAGGGATGAACGATACGACGTATCGATACTTTTACTCGATTCAGCATCGGTCGTACAGTATCGATACTTACTAGAGTTCGACTGAAAAGTCGATACCCGATTGATTTTTTCAAGGTATTTAAGATAAATGACTCCAGAAAGTATTAATGTTGTTTATATAATCATAATCTTATATCCCATTCAGATACATAAATATACAAATGAGAGCTATAAAAAGAACTATTCATAGTGGTTCATACTTTTTGCTTCTTCAGTGATTTCTGAATGCAGTATATATATAACTGCCTCCGGGACTTAATGGTATAGGCCCGCGCTTTATAAATCGGAGGTCGTGGACTCGAATCCAACCGAGAGCAATGATTTTTTGTTGTTATTCTTAGTTTGGGTAAGTCATTCCGGGCTGATCACCCCATTGCCTGAAAAAAAAATTGTAAGTCAGCTCAAAAATGATTACACAGTTATATTTAGTTTTGGTATATTTAGTAAGCAAATTAAATTATAAACGTATAAAAGTGTTAGGTTATAGTTCCTAATAATCACTGTTTAAGTTAAATAAGACAATCTTGTGTACCAATATTTTTCAGTAAGAGTTTTTAAAAATTCTCTTTGTTTTAAATGTTCTGCTGTTACTCGCCACTACTACGATTATTAGGCACTTAAAGAATAATTGTAGAAGCAACTCGTTCAAATGTCACAGATGTAGCAGAATAAGTTAAATTCAACAGCTATTTCTGATAGCACGGAAGTAAAATACCAAATCCAAAATTTTAGCGCAATTGATGACTTTGAAATATTTGGCTGACCTAAATAGTGCTTCAATTAAGCAGGTATGGTGACAAAACTTCTGCCAGAAACTTTGTTGGCATTAGGCATATTTTTCAAGAACGTATTTTCATGTCTATCCCATAATGATGAAGTTGTTTCTTTTTTTTCACGTGGGGAAGCGCCTACTGGAATAGGCGGGTGAATGATTTCTTCTTATTTTGTGTTCTGCGATTATTTCATTTTAATTTACGTAAAAAACGTAAAATTTATTTAAAAAAAATATTGACCATTACTACATCTCAGTATCAAACTATCGATATATCGACCATAAATATTAGTAATACCTATCGATATTTCTAATTAATAATATGGATATCTCGATATTTTATCGACAGTCCTATTTTAGGAGTAGTAGTTTTGTTTTAGTTAATTAAAGGCCGTAATTAAAACGCAAAATAATCTGTGGATACGCTGAATGTGATTCTCAATTAATTATTTTATCAAAGCATTATGATAGGAAACAACGTGAGCGATTTTTAAAGATAAATTCTATTATCACAAAAGGATAATAATAAATTTAGATAAGAAGAAGAAATTAATCATTTTTTTTAATAGCTAAGTGCTTTATCTTTCATAGACGATTGTAGCTATTAAACAGTCACTTAGACTATTTCTCTTTCTTTTATACTATTTTTACTTTTTACGAGTTCAATATAATTTATTTAAGTGTTAAGATTCTTTTTTGTAGTCACTGTTCTAGAAAAAAGAAACACAGATAAATAACGTTGCAAAATGCCTTCCATTCAAGGAAAATATCAACATTATAAGAACGAAAATATTGATGATTATTTTATTGCAGTGGGTAAGTTTTTTGTTTATATAAATTTCCCTTGAACTGATTTTTTTTTCTTCTTAATTACATAAATTTAACATTTTTAAAAAGGTGTGCCATTCATGGGACGAAAAATGATGTCAATGTCTTCGCCTTTAATGGAAATAAATTTTGATGGAGAGAATATGACAATTAAAAATTCATCCTTACTAAGAACAGTAGAAAATAAATTTAAAGTTGGTCAGGAGTATGAAGAACATATGCCCAACACGACTATTAAGGTATAGTTACAATTTTGTCCTTTTTAAATTAAATTTATTGAAAAATCAATAATATAATATATTGATTAATTAACAGGATTTTTTTTTTGTAATTACAAAATAGAGTTTATTTAGCTTTCTTTTCTATTACAAAAAACATTAAACTATTTGACCTTTTTAAAGTATAGATATTACTGAGATTTTTTATTTTGTTGTTTGATTTGATATTTTGAGCAAGTGCCAGTGACAAATTCTGTGCAAAATTCTTTCATTTTTAATAATTATTGTTTCAATACTTTTTAATACATTTTAGAGTGTCACGACTGTTGTCAATGATAATGAAGTAGTTACTAATTCCGTAATACCAGAAAGCCAAGAAAAATGTGGACGTCATTATTTATTCACTGATGATGAATGCATTGTGGTGAGTATAAGTCAAAATTAATCTATATATATTAAATTTCTTTTGTATTAAGACAGATAGTTAAATAACAATGTTATTAATAAAAAATAAAATAGAAAAAAAAAAGCATTTTTTATAAGACAAACAATTAATTAGTGTATCAAATGAAAACTTTTTCTATTCCAGACTCTGACACATGAAAAGGCAAAAACACCTGGGAAACGTTACTTCCGCAGACTAAAAGACTAAATTAAAGATTACTAATTCACGGGACTATTAATCACAATTATATCACAAGGATGAACTTGTTTACTAATAGCTTTGAGGTTTTGCATTTTATTTGAAGGATATAAATTGTAAAAACTTTTTCATTTTTATATTGTATGGATTTATCTTCTGTGATATATAATCATGGTTTATATGAATTATAATAAAGTTAAAGTTTTACTTGTTTCCATCACCTTTTCTTTAATAATTAAATATCATATGATATACTATATATAAAGACTCTAATCTAAAAAGTCTTAAATATTTTAATTCAACATTCTCAAGCATCACCTTTATTATATCTGATTGTAAAATATCAGTCCAGGTGTTAATTAATTTGTTGTATTATATCAATTTTGAATAGTGATATACCGTGTGTGCACAAGGATATATCGCCATCCGTGAAACAGTATCCTCTGAATTTCGTTCTACTGTACATCTATGATTTGACATATATTAGAAATGTCCATTGTTATACAGTTTACACAGGTAGTATGTCTGAGAAATAATTTTCTGCTTGGAATATAGTACCTAATATTCCAGGCGGAAAAATATTTATCATAAATCCAATAGTACTGAAGCAAACTTTTGTTAGAAGGTTTTGCTAAGTAAAATTTCATATTGTGTTAAAATATGTTGGCCCCAATTTAACGCAAAGAAGACTATGATCGGAAATGTAGCGACGATCAATTCCGCAGTCATTTGGTAAGGAAAATCAATTTATCTTTTAAAAAGCTTGGTGTTCTCGGTAGACTGGGGCTTTTTTCCTATCTAGGAGTTAAATTGACAAATCGTGCGCCTAATGGTAAGCGACACTTGCCTATTACGACACCGTGTAACATAGAATCTTTTTGGGTCTTCATTGCGCTCCTCAGCAACTTATCTAAATATTATTAGGTGATAGAGCCACGCAGCTGCTGCTATTGCTGAATGAGCCAGCCTCTAACCGGATAAGTATCACGACCTCACAGAAAATCGGCGTAAAGTGGAAGTTTGTTTGCTTCCGCGTTTCGTCCAGTGAGTGGGGGATGGGTACCGGCTACCTCCCTCTCCTTCCCCCTGACTCAGCTCCCTACCTCAGTCTTCCTCCCCTCCCTCCCTTGATGATGATTATATATCCCTTTCTCCCCATAACACCCGTCCAGCCCTCCCATCTATTCTTCTCCCTCTTTCTCCCTTCTCCTCTCCTTTCATAAATCACCCCCCCCCCTTAAAGACTGGCAAATGTCCAGGGGTAGCGGTGAAAATGAATATCAACGGATTTGAGATGTTATTTCTCTTTGCCCAGTAATTGTACTGACTACTTTGCCCTTCAAACTGGAACACAGTACTGCTTAAACATTACACACTTATGGTTGAATAACTGGCAATGGTCGTTCCACAGCAGACGCCAGTGTCGAGCTTGTAAAAAACATTTTTGAAGCTTGGGAAAAATCACAGGATGCACT
>DWHO01005597.1:0-10218 GCA_018247575.1 Eurytides lysithous rurik | reverse complement strand
CCCCTTGCTCTCACGGTTTTGGAGAAATCAAGTGTTGCTATTTGCAAAAATTTTTGGCCCACCCTATACAAAAAATAAGCGACATAGGCTAATCGTTTTTTTTTTTTTGACGTTATCTTGAAAGACTCTGAAATCGTAATATTTTTCATCCTTTTTAAATTCAAAAATGATATTGACTTCCTTAGTAGTCGAATATCAAATAGTACCTACTTCTTATTCTAGCGCTATGCGGATACACGAGCATCTTTTGGCGATGCTATCAAAGGAAGCCGTTTACGCTTCGTTGAGGAAATAGAAAAATATTTCAGGAAAATAAAATAACAATTTATTTACTCATCGACTAAATGTACCCATTAGGAATTCTAAGTTTCATTTTTTGTTCTTGTATCACAAATATTTGAAAGAAAGAACAACTTACATAATTTGCTATATATGTAAATCTTGCCAATTATTTAGCTAAATATGTGAATCTTGCAAAAAATAGTAATTCAGTTTCATGCAAAAACTTAAAAGTCTATTCTTTTTTTAGCCGTACAATGAAACTGAGAATAAATATTAATAGAGGTCAAAAGTACATATAATCCTTCACAAGATATTGCAATCTAAGATTAAAATATCATAACAATAAAATATCTTGCAACGATATAATTATTTTCTATCTGCGGTGCCCTTTCGTGGGCCATGCCTTTATTATCCCTAAGGATTTCAAGAATCTGACAGGCAGACATTTTCTTAATTTGAATCGACAAACGTTGTACGCGGCGATAGTTTCATGTTATATTATATTAATACCATACATTTTACGAATCCAAAACTACGTTTGGATATCAAGATGTACGGAAATTGTAGTACTTTTAATATAAGGAAAATTTTGTAAAATGAAATCGCCTTTTACGAATTTTTACTCAATTATTTTTGAGATTTATTCGGTTTATGGATGCCTATGACGATGGCTTTCGTCCAGACATCCAGAACAGAGCAGCTGGAGGGAAGCGCGTTGAAGATGGTCGCCAGTAAACAGATAATTGGGCCTGGCAGTTTAAGAATTTTTTACTAATGTTTCCCGGTCCCGGGATTGAACATCGCTTTAGTTTTTTAATACAGTCTATGAGTCTACGGAGTTCACTGGGATAAGTTGGTCGCCTTCTGGTGGTAATGCGGCGCTACGGTCGGTTTGGGTCTATCTCCGCCAGTGGGCTAGATCGACGTGTGCGCGCGAGGAGCCACATTATTCCTCTTGATTGTCAGCTAGGAATGCGGCTTTAGATTAATGATCAATGTGTTAATATTCTTAAATTATTCTCGTAATGACACTCTTGCATTAAGCCTATAGATAGCATAAATAACCCTCTTCTACAACACGAAAATCTCCATTACCACGCAGTGGTATGTCATAATATACGGAATGGCTAAAATAACACACACATAAAACTATGGAAATAGCTAAATAAACTATGCAAGTTGTTTCTATATCACGATTCATCTAATTTTTTGATCGCAATTGCTGCAGAACTGAGTCTACTCGCAAGCCTATCAATATGAGAGCCCCATTCATTTCACTCCATTGTCAAACCTAAAAAATGTTGTGGTTTCCGCAGGTTCCATTCGACTTCCCTCATTCAACAATACACAATTATTTTATACTTGGCATCGGAAGGAGAAAATTTAATAAGTTCGGTTTTTTATTATTCAGTAACAGATTATTAAACCAATAAACAACCGTTGAGAAAGCATTCTTTACATCATCAAAATTCACATCATCAATTATCAGATGCCGCTTCAATTTGAAAATAAGTTAGGTATCATCAACGAACTATACTATCTCATGTTTGTTCTGCACTACATAAGGTAAGTCGTTTATATAAACGAGGAAGAGGAACGGTCCTAGAATAGATCCCTGTGGAATCTTCATGTCAAGCAGGACCCTAGGCGACGTCTTACAATTAATATTCTCTTCTGAATTTTATTGTTTAGGTATGAAGTCAGAAGATCGAGGGCTTTGTATCTAATACCACACTGGCATAATTTCCTGATCAATATTTCATGATACACACGGTCAAAGGCCTTTGATAATTCACAGAATATCCCAAACACTTCCTGTAACCTTTTCCAAACCTCTTACAAGCTCAACACTGGCGACTGCTGTGGAGCGAATTTGGTAAAACCGAATTGCTTATTATGTAATAAATTGTGTGCATTGTGAGTGAGTTAGCATTTGATTAAGTATAATTTTTTCAAAGAATGCTAGTCTAAAGCTGTTTGAGTCTTTGGTAGTCCCGGATTTAAATATTGGTATAGTTTTACTATGTTTTATAATATCGGAAAATCTTCCACATTTAATAACTATTAAACATTATTCCTTGGTGAGGCGGAATTACATCAATTACAGAGCTTAAAACACTTACTGAAGTAACCAAAGATCGTCTGTCTTCTTGAATGTCAATCATTTTTAATAAATTGATTATATCTTTGGGAGTAATACATTTAAAAATCATGTAAATTAATGTAATGTGAATTTTTTCACAATACATTAATTTACATGATTTTTAAGAATAGTTTCAGCCACATCAGATGATGTACTGAGAGATTTGGTATTAGAAATAGAATTTGCTGACAGCAAAGATTTTTTTAAATAACAAAGTAACCTCATATTCTGAAGTGATCCAATTCTCTACTCCTTCCAGTTTCATTACCAACTTAACAAATATATTAATTATTTTAATGGAGTCTTGTGCAATTTTTATTTTGTTTTTAATATACAGTGATTTAGCCGTGGAAAAAACATTTAAAAAAAATTACAACATGTTATGACAAATTGAATAAATGAAGCATTATGATGTAGATTTCAAAATTGTTTTTCTACTTTTGTAAATTCCAACAGTGGCCTAATCACCACATACACAGAAAAGATTTCCCTTCAAACCGCAAACTGCAAAATACGGTTCTGCACATTATTGCACAGTGGTTGAAAACCTAGCAACTTTGCCCTAATTATCGAGGTGGAATCAAAAAAAAGAATCCTCCTAATTAGAAGAATAACTTAAACGAAGATGCAATATAACCTTATCATTAAACTTGTATTTCACTAAAGACGTTAATACCATCAAACTTAAAACTTAATGAATTGCGGTACACTCAGCAACCACCAGTAAGTAATTAATTATAAGCAACATTACATCAACAATATGTTTTAAAACTTAGCTACTTAGTGAAACTTTCATATTAAATGTATATATGTACATATATGTATAGAATTTTTTCATGACGTATTGTGGAATATTAGATAACACAAAGGAACATTGATAAGTACTAAACAAATAATATAAACTTATAATTGTTGATATTTCCATTCCGTTGGTAGATACAAAAGGGCAGCGAGGAGTCAGACATTTGAATCTCATTAACAATTCAAATTTTAAAGTTTATTCCATTGAGAAGTTCTCATTAATTCTCAACGCTTGAAAGATCAAAGATCTCATACCTCTAATTGTTAAATTTATTGCTCACAGCTCGAATTATAAAAAAAAACTTTTTAAAAGTAATAAAAAAAACTGATTTCCTGGTTTTAAATTGTTTTAGAACTGAGAAAGTTATGAATCAATAAAGAAGTAATAGGTAAAAAAAAACACATGCAAATAAAGGTCAAACAAGGGAATTGCGCTTTTTATCGTTATTTGAGACAAAAAAAACTCGTTTGTTTTATTTTAGTCTTCATAGGTTTCAATACTGACATGAAACTTGATCTATTATGCACTAGATGTCCCAAGGGTTTTCTGGTAATTTTAGTAGGTACTTTTTTAAGGATTTTTTATGGAGTAGGAAGGCAAACAAGCAAGCGGCTCACCAGATGGAAAGCGATCGCTGCTCATGGACTATTGCAACGTCGAAAGTTCTGCGAATGCGTTGCCCGCATTTAAGGTGGCAATTTTGGCAGGGAATAAGGAAGAGAGTGGGACAAGAAAAACAAGGAAAGGCTGAAAAGGAAGGAGGGCGAAGGGTGGGCCACCGGCCACCTCACTCACCGGACAAAACGCGGAAGCACAAACACAACCTACCTCACGCAGATTTTCTGCGAGGTCATGTTATATAATTGTGTGTTTATAAAATGTGTCGAAATAAAATTGCGTTTATTTAAATGTTGGACTTATTTAAATACTGACTGTTAAATTTTTTTCTAACATTTTCACAGAAATCTGTGAAAAAATTTTAATTAAACTAAGCGTTTGTTTATTTTCTGAATCATCATTTTAGTGTGTAATTTTGTTTTGTCTAAAGCCAAAGACGTACTTTTCAAATTGCTTAAAGGTTCAGATAAATGTTCTGTTTTTTAATATTTGTATAATGGATTGATAATCAAAACAATATGAATAACTGAGACCAATTACAGTTTTCATCAAATAACAACTTAACAAATTATTATGTACAACTATATAAAGGCACAATAATGAACACTTTAAAAACTTTCTACTTTTACGTTAATAGCGGTAATCCATTTCTGTGATGCGATAGAAAGAACCTTGCTAACCCTTTTTAGAAAATTGCTTTCTTCATTGCGTTTGTTGCTAAGCGGTAGCTCTAACCTTGATTCAGAAGCACGCTTATAGTTTCATAATAACTTTTTAGAGTTAGAGTAGGCCCACTGTAACAAAAAGATATTTTATTTTTCATTGTTCTTCACTATATTTTTACAGCTTCCTCAGTCAATTTCAAATTTAGATTTTGAAGATTTTTTTTTCTACAAAGCGCTTTACGTCCCTTAAAGAAGTTGAAAGAGATAGCGATATAGACGAATATACCTTCCAGGCTGAGAGCCTTACGGGAAAAATCTTAATATCGGCGAAATTCGAAAGTAATTGTGATAAATTAAAAGTGTATTGTGTAGAAAAATTAAACAATTTTGAAATGAAAATTGCAGCCTTTGAGTCGAAAATTTTTTGAATCATCCTCATATTTCTCCTCCATTTTATAAATAATTTACAAACATCAGGCTTTACGGCATTTTAGACATAAATTCCTCGGCTGTCAGATGCAGATGAAAGTGCAGTGAAAGTCCCTTTCAGACATAAATATGAAAATATCAGGTAAAATACCAAATTTTTCAAAGGCGCACGTTCATATTACGGGATTTGTTAGTAGTAATCTAATAGTATAAGATCGTTATAACTATATATATAGATAAGTTATAACTATCGATAAGCTTTGGCAAAACAATGTGAAACACATTTTTGTAAATTGAAAAAAGTTTTAAGAAGATGCGGAAAATTGGTTTTATGTTTTGTCTTTCACTTATTAAATTTAATAACATTGCCCGAGTACTCGAGTTTTAGAAATAAATTGGGTACAATTTGAATACAACAACGATCAATAAATAAACTTTATTATTATTTGAAACTGCCAACGTAAATGTTAATGGTCCGGTTTCAGCAACTTTTACAAGGGTGATATAAAACGAAAGTAACTCGGGTAGCTTCGCCTTGATTCTAATTTTACTCGTTGTCACATAGAAAATGAGATTGGAAGCAAGGCTTATTTGAATTTACGCAAGGATTTTCTGCAATAGGAAAATGGCAATTAAGCTTTAGCGATTAGCGAGTTCTATTGAGCTAGACTAACTTTAGAGCTTACAAAAATCATGATTATCTTTAAATTAAAAAGAAATCAATTATAATAACTTGACTAATATAATTAATATAATTTTATAGCATGATATAAAAAATCGCAGCGTAAACGTTCTTTTTTTTATGCCTCGGACTACAATATTTTATCTTAAGATGCATTTCTCTGTGTAGTTAAGAGAAATATTTCTATATGTATATATTTGCTTACGCTCATTATTTTGTATCCCTATTTTCTTACCCACCGGGATTTTCGAGACAAAATATAGTAATACTGAAAGATACTTCAATTATGTGGCAACTGTTGCAATTTGTGGTATTACCCAACGGATAATTTTTTCACTATCTAAATAAAAACATGACCATTAATGAGTTGTGGCGTGAGGTTGACATTTTGCCCATTAAATGACTGCGGTGGTCCCGAGTGATATATGGAGTGCTAAGTGGTTTCGAGCCAATTTTATGTGCACTGCACGTCAGTTAATTTTTGAAAAGATTCTTTAAATTTTCTACGTTTTAAGATATGCTTTATTTGTTAAATTTTTAATAGAGTAGGAGACAAACGAGCAAGTGGCTCACCTGATTATAAGCGATAGCTTTGGCTAAGCCAATAAAATAGTATTTACATATGGTTGGCAGAACACAATCCAATGGAAGAATAAAATAGAATTGACTATTTTTATTATTAGACTTGAGCACTCTTTAATTTTTTATCATATATTCTGCTTGGAATGATGATTATGGTGTATAATCATTGACGGAAACAACGCAAAACATAACATTCATACAACTTACCTAGCGAGAAATTGAAAAAAAAATGATAACTATGAATAACTTTGGTTAAGGTCTTTCTCAAGTAACACCGCAAATTTAGTGCTAATTTCTATCATAAATTAGCAGCAGCAAGCAGAATTTTGCTCTTATTGGAGAGAATGCTTTTATAATTGGTGTAATTAAATTAACTTCTGCAGTCTCTGGAGGCGTAGGGTAATTGTTAACATAAATAGTTGGTTTTCGTTACTTACTAGTAATGAGTCCGAGTTTAAGTTCAGAATTTCTATTGTTTTTAAACTTAAAAATTCAACGTTTTTTTTTAATTACTAGTTTAACTGAAAACTCAACTTAAACTACTAATAAAATTACTTAAAACTCAAGATAAAGGCACCTTACTCCCAGCGATTATCAAATTGGCATTATACTCTGAATAATCTATATAGAAAACAATGGACGAGGTAGGTAGGTTATGTGGATAAATACCGATTCTTACCGACTTTTTAACACTTTTTCCTATAAGTCCCCTGACAAGCGAACCGTAAGGCCAAGCCTTCTGTGTAGTAACTGCGTCCGTGGCCTAGTTGTATAAGCCCACGCTTTACAAATCGGAGGTCATGTGTTCGAATCTCGCAAAGGGCAGTGACTTTGTGTTGTTGTTCTTAGTTTAGTTAGGGAATTACGGGCCGATCGGCTAATTGCCTAAAAAGTAAGATAGTCCACGCGTCGGAGGGACATATAAAAAGCCGGTTCCGGTTTCTTATCAGCGCCATCTAGCGGTGGCTTAGATAAATCGTTATTAAGAGGTCGGTTTCATGTCCTCATCGCCCCTGTGCCTGATCTCTCTCGGATTGTGTCGGTAATGTGTCTCATCGGGCTATGCGAGTAAAGAAACTTACGTCTGCGCAAACTATAATATATTCTGCGCACTTGGCTGATCTCTTATAGATCGTCCGCCGTGACCGGAACTGGTTGGCAGAACATTCTTGTTATTATTAGGGCCTAGCAAGTTTTGTGTAGGACTATGTTATTACAGGCAGACTTATAAAATCAGACGATTTTCTCGTTTTGTCACTCTATTAACTCTTAAAAAAACAAGGTGACGATACGAATTTTACTTACTCTGAACATACACTGTTTATCGTGTTATTAAGTAATAACAGTTATCTAATATAACTAAATCTAACAATTATCCACATCTTGAATCAAATTCCCAATTCCGTTAACCACTGTGATACATTTATGTTATTATTATATGTTATTTAGCTAGGAAGATATCAAGCAGTTGAAGGCTCTAAACATGAATTAAAACTTACTTGGTGAAAGTAAAAATAAACAATACTCTAGGTCCATTACGTAACACGTCGACGTACAATACAAAAGCATTAGAAATTGTCACTGGATATGTATCCTCGAGGGAAATTACCTTGGTCGTTTATTTAAAGCTCTGCCAACCCTTTGAGATAAGTGATGTTGGTTACTTTTTTAACCAATTTCAAAACGAAAGAGGTTCTTAGTTAGTTCTTTCACCTACTCATTTATATATATTTTTCGAAATATCTCCGCAAATGGTTAACTGATTCAGATTATGCTTATCTTATTATAAAGCGATTATCTTAGGGAACTTGAAGGATATACCAATAAATCCCTTCAAAACTGACAGAAAGTTTGATAATGGTAATGTTAGATTTATTCAAAGTAAATGTTTATAATTTGAAAAAAAAAATCTTTTTCATCCCTATGGTTTAAAATTGACATAGAATGGTAAAGGTAATGTTAAAAGTGACTTTATTATTATTTTTGATATACTGTGGTGGTTTTACATTGGTAGAGCCACGCAGCTGCTTCCACTCCTGAAGGGGCCGTCTCGAACCCAATAAGTACCACCACCTCACAGAAAATCGGTGTGAAGTGGGAGTGATTTTGCGTCCGCGTTTGGTCCGGCGAGTGAGGAGTCTGTGACCCATCCCCGTCCCTCCCTCCTTTTCCACTTCTTTCTCCTTCCTTCTTCTTTTTCCTCACTCCTCCTCCCTAAGTCTTCCAAAAATTCCCATCTTAAAAGCTGCAAGTTCTGTAATGTTGCAAATGTCCATGGGCAGCGGTGATTGTTTGCCATCAGGTGAGCCACTTGCATATACAAGAACAATGTGGCCAACGGTAGTACTAGGAATAGGGATAGAACATTTTATAGGTGATGAGGCACTACGAAGAGACGAACAATCCTAAACGCGTGTAGTTTTGTATTCACCTTAAATAAACGAATCTTTTGCAATCCTCGTCTGGCTACTGGAAAACAGCATTATCAAATATTTCATTGCTAAGCAGTGTTGTGCAAGCATTACTGTGAAGAATTGTGTGCTATTTGAAGCACAGCATTCGTCGGAGGAACTACTATCCACGGAAATAGTTATATATTAAATAGTTATATATCAATCTTTCAATACTTGTGCAGCAAAAGACGAGTGGGTAGACAAGAGTAGTGATAGGTAGCGTGTTGTTGTGTGTTATAATCCAAATATGAAAGAAATTTAATAAATGAATGCGAACCTTTGACGTTAATAAGATAACTTTCTTCTCGTTTTATTATTTTTTTAAAGAGATCGTACGGATCGTCACGATGATGTGACGAGTAGGCAAATCTTTCAGAAAATAATAAATAAAAGTAGTATACATTTTACTAAATATTTTATTAATGTATAATGTCCTCCCAACCAATACCGGCCACGGCGGCCGATCTACAAGAGATCAACCAATAGCGCAAGATATATTATATATTATAGTGCACGAGCGTTTGCGCAGACAAAAGTGCACTCACTCTTCCTTATACTTTCATAGCCCGATGGATAACTGACACGACCGGAGAGAGATAAGGCACAGAGGCGGTGACATTAAACCGACCTCATAATAACGACTTCTCCGAGCCACCTCTAGATGGCGTCGACAAGAAGCCGGGCCCGACTTTTTTACATGCCCATCCGACGCATGGATCATCTTACATTTCAGGCACAGAAACAACAACGCACAGACGTTGCCCTCCGCGGGATTCGAACCCACGACCTCCATTTTGTAAAGCACGGGCCATATATACCACTAGGCCACGGAGGCAGTTATATAAATGTATAACCTATACCGTACAATTAACATGAACTAGTCATATCTGTGATAAAAAGATTGAACTAGTCCGTTAATTCGCTTTTCTCAGGATTACAGTATTGGAACAATAGTCAAATAAAGTCGTAATGCTAATTGACGTCTCAGCATAGAATTCTTGGTCTCCGCTCCAACGATTTCGTTTGTTGTCATGGACATTGAAACAGAAAGTAGCCTCATTCCCAAATAGAATCTTGAGTTGGACAAGAGAATCGTACTCAATATTATTTTTGGTACATTCACAGATCGTATAGTACGCCCGACGATCACACAATTTCAATCCTTGAACAAGTTGGATCTTGTAAGCTCGTTAACTAATGAGCTCTACAGATGCAATTGGACTAGAGTCATACTACAGAAGGAAGAGCTGAATTCTTCGGGGGTCTTTGTACTGCAAGCTATATTTACGATTGCCAAAGTTGATTTCAAGACGACTTGACTTGTTTTCAACTTCTCGACAATGGATGTAATGTGTGGTAACTTTGGCAAACCATAAATCTTAAATTATTTGTGAGAGCTTATAAGAGTTTTTAGGGCATATGCCCTGAAATCTCAGTCTAGTTTTTTTATGGATTAGGCCGACAAACGAACAAGTAGCTCACCCGACGGCAAGTGATCACCGCCGCTCATCGACATTTGCAACATTACAGAACTAGCAAATGCGTTGTCAGCATTTAAGGGG
>DWHO01005596.1:0-10218 GCA_018247575.1 Eurytides lysithous rurik | reverse complement strand
CCCCCCCCCCCCCCCCCCCCCCCCCCCCCCCCCCCCCCCCCCCCCCCCCCCCCCCCCCCCCCGCCCCCCCCCCCCCGGGGGGTCCACCAAGTGGCCAGCCACAACCATCACGCGTATTCGTGTATTTCATGAGGAATTAATTTCGTTATTTAAATATAAACAACACTGTTCAAACCTGCGAAGGTATTCATCATCAATTCATAACATTGTTTCTGCAGCTCACCGTTTTGCTCAACATTTACAGACCATTTAATTAAGCTCCGAATAGTTGCAAAGTTACTTATATCTGCCTGATTACCCTACCCTTTTTCTTTGTCCAACACGTAGCGTACTCTTTGTAAGTAATTACGCTAAAAAACTTTGTTCAACTATGCAAGTACTGCAAAAATATTTATAAGCTTAGCTTATTTGAATTAAAGCCTGATGTAATTGTTAAGAGACACGTGTAAATATTGAAACAAAAGAATATTTTTAAAACAGAGTTTTTGTTTGCACTACGAGGCGAGCGGAGGTTTGACCACTATTATCTCGAAGCCACTGAACCGATTTTAATGTTTTTTACATCGACTATTAGTGTTGTTCTCATGTATACGGGCATAATATTACGCGATAAATTTGACTATTCACGATACACGCTACACGCTATTGTTGTAGTCTTCATTATGCGTGCATGCAAATGGCTCCCGGAGCACTACCTGAGTTCACATCTGTCCAAACTGCGTCTCACCTCCAATCTGCGGACAATCAACGGCGACTTGCACCTTTTTTCTACACCTCCAATAGTTTTTGTCCGGGACGACGTGAATACGATTTTTTTCGATGTACTGGCGAACGTGCGCCAAAGCCGACCAGCGCGGAGGGAACAATGTCCCACCACGTGGTCTCGCCAAAGCGTCCGCATCTAGCGTGCGCTAGGCGCAGCGGGGTAAGTGCACTCGCCGCGCCATTGACGTTATGCATAATTTCTCTCATTAACCTTTGCGAGCAACTAGAGGGACGGCGGTGGCGGACGCCACGGCCATACACGCACGTATACACATACGTACGACTATATGTACACGACTACGCCACGGGAGATGTCGGATAGTGACAATCTGTATTATCATAGGAAGCAGCCATCTTATTTTACACACAGTGTTCCAATAGCATTATTGTACTCACGTATCCCTATCGAAATCCAAAATTTGCTTCCATTGGAAAAAGCCTGACGTAATGCGTGTCATCTCAGAGAAGAAAACTAAGTTAAAAAGTTTTTGTTTAATGCGCATTAAATGCATAACCTTATAAAACGGCAATACGCTAACTTTAAAAATGGCTTGAAATGTTTTTTTCCCGCCAAGCATCGGTCACGTGGAGCGGAACCGTGCGCCGCGCATTCGTTGCCGCTCGTCAATTTCTCGGAATTTTAAATGCGGGAACACTGAATATTGAAATTTATGAAAGCACATTGATCGTAGATTACGTCCCATGTGAAGACATCTCGTGTGTGCGACTCCACACCTTACTGCGGTGGGCATAGGGCTCCTGCGCCATAAATTACCTGCCTATTATACACAACAATGGATTTGCATACGACTAAGTAACCTGCACCCGAACTTTTTGCAAGGTTTTGTCGGATACCCGGACGCCGAGAATCCATCACGACGTTTTTTGTTATGAGGAGGTTAACAATGGCTTGGGATCTAGCTTAAGTACCATGCAAAAAGTTGGTTTGATAAATTATCTTGACCAGAGTAAAGTTTTGCTCTAAGGTACATGAAAAATGATGACAGTTGCATCGTTGACAACAATGTGAGTTTTAAAGGGAAGATTTTTTTTTATATATTTTATTTTGAAACTATATATTCTCTCTTGATCTCGATAAGAGCACATAAGATTTTTAAATATTATGATTTTATGCATAATATATAAAAATCTTATGTCGCTCTCAGCAAAAGTGATAAAATTCCCCGATTCGGCAGCATCACTTTTACACAAGTGTTAGGTCTTTTATAAACTGTGTCGGTAGATTATATACCACTGAATTAAATATAATCTAAACGTGCCTCTAATAGCACTGGGGAACTAATCTATTTTGTAATTTGGTGACGGTGTCACAGTTCTCCGTTATAGAAAAGTAACATTGTAGAACCGGGTATTGGATCGTCATCAGCCATTACAAGAAAGGCATACCACTAACCAGCGCCGACACTGGTTCACAACGTTCCCTCATCGCTCATGTGGTTCACTCGACCACAGGCTATACGTATTTATATGTCGGCCGTAATGCGTGCCTCTGCTCGCTTTCCACTCGGCGTTTTTTTACCCTCTCATTTGCGTACGTAACGGGCGCAGAAAAAACGCTGCAAAACATTATGGTAATACGTTTTCCGCGATGTCGCGGCCTCAGCGGGCACCGTTTCTTGCTAGCGGAGGTCCGATGTACTGGCCTTGGTTACGTTCTTCTCCTGGTGAACAGGATTTTCTAATTATTCATCTTATTTACATTCAATCTAATTAAATCCATCTCACCTTTACCTCTTTATTGATGATGCGATTTTTTCTGGGAAATAAATATGTAGATACTAAATATTATTATAAGTTCCTGATAATTCATCTTGTTATATTCGTTATTATCTTCTTTTGATTAGAAAGCGTAATCTCATCATTATCTTTTTTCCTTCTTTAGAAAAGCATTCTAAAGTTTCTCTTATAATCTCGTCGACAAGATGCATTACGTGGATTAGTACGCAGTGGCCTGGCGTCCATTTTTTGTAGCGAATTCAATGCACACCTCGGCCCGCTGCGCTACCTGAGTTGATGGTTGCAGCACCACCAGAGCCTAATTGTGGTTGCACTTCGGTAGAGGCATTGGCAGCATAGCTCACTCGTTACTATTACTTATCAAGTTATAAACACAAATACATTTCAACGCTTGATCGTACCATCAGACGCTTGATCAGGCAATTGGGTGATGTAGCCGTTATGCCCATATCCTAATAAAAATAGAAAGTTGTTGTGCCCCGAGAGTCGATACCGTGCTCTTCGATCTGTCAAGTGTGAGATTATAGTACTAGGGCGAGTAGGTACTTCAATATTACGAATTTTCTTATATGAACGGTATGGGACGACTCTGAACAGTATGCAGAAAATGCTTATAGTTTCTTTTGAGTTATAGTTTTACGGTGATGGAGCCATAAGAGCTTCCGCTGCCGAATGGACTGGCTCGAACCAGATAGGTACCACGACCTCACTGAAAATCGGCACGAAGTCAAAGTCAATGTTTAAATTTTTTGTTCAAAATTGGATTGGTTTACAGTCGCTTTTTGAAAACTAATGATTCTACTACCTGTTTGGAAAAAAATGCCTCACTCCTGAGGAAGAACAAGCGAAAAAAAACTCAACGGGACGTTAACTCTCTTTTTATTTTTTTTGAAAAAATTACATTGCCTATTTTATAATTTGTATCTTGAAATAGCCTGGAGACGATCACATCATGCTTAAGGTGTGCTATCTTCACTGAAATAATTTACTCTAATCCTGACCTTTAGCAAACAAACGTCCTTTCACAATTTTTAAATTTAGCAATAGGAGCTTTCTGGACATATTCCGGATTCTATTGTAAAAGTTTAACATTGCCATAATAAAAATGACTGAATCGTTGTAAATAAGTCGTAGGTAAAACAAACTCGTTTTTGTTTCTAGTATTAATGTTATGCACGTCACACTTCCTGGGAAAACCTTTTCCTTTTTTTTGTAAAGGTACATAACATGTATATACGAATTGAGAAGCAGCTATCAAAATGTTCATAAACTGAAACTTATCTCTTAATAACATTCTTGTAGTAAAATTATAGAAGGCACTCGCAAGACCATCAATATGGAGGTCCTACTGTAGATTTGAGTTCTTCGTTTAACCTAAAAATGTTGTGGTTTCTACAGATCTCTCCCCATTCAACAATACACCATTATTTTTATGTTTGACATTAGGAGGAGAAAATTTAAAGTTAAATTTTATGTAGTTTGAAGTTGAAGTGTTTTTGCTTCAGCGTTTCGTCCGGTGAGTGAGGTGGCCGGTGGCCCATCCATGCGCGTGAGTGCGTAATGTTGGATACCAAATTTAACAATATTATAATGATTGCAAATTTAAAGCACTTTTTACGTATAAGTTCTACTTTTATCTCCCGTGTCCGGTACACACATTTATATAAAACTTAAAGATGATTAGTATTGTGCATATAATAGCAATATTAATATATAAGCGATATGAATTAACTAATTTAGTCAAAGTAGATAATAAGGATCAAGTCTCGAACTTACTATTTATGAATTCATATTTTAATATTATCATTGATACATTGATACCGCTGTACCAATTACAAATACTACTTATGCTGTCTACATAACTATTACTCCACTCTCGTTTCTACACTAAACATTTACTTTTGACGGCATATAGTGAATAAATTAGTATTGTTTGTTTTACGTTCAATAATTATATAAGTAGTACATACCTATTTAAGAGTTTAGCTCCGGTTTAATTGGACAACTAGATTTTTATGATTCTTGAACATAATACAAATTCGCTGTAGTGCAAAAGAGACAAATATTTCTTCTGATGCCAACATTGAAAATTGATGCCACTAATTTAGAGAATTATATAACAATAATTCACTAAATCGCTGTGAAGTGTGACCCATGCGAGGAGAACCAACCTATTGAAGGAGAAACCGGGCAACTTCCTATTTACAGCTTGATAGGTAATATTTGTATCGCATTGCTACTTATGCAGACTGGTGTTAATGATGCGAAACCAAATGCCTATTTAAGGCTTACCCTCAGTACACATGCTTCTGCACATCTGCGCGGTATTAAGATTGTTTATGGCAATAAAACACTGTCACGTTTAGTGTCATTATACTGTCAGCGTAATGGGTACGTATTTTACGATACAAATCAAAATACATCCAGTAGAGGAGGTGGCGCCGTAAAAAGTAGGGCAGGCAGTAGAGCTCAAGTGGCGACGACCGGTTTGCGGATGAGGCGTGTAAACAAACAAGGGCTTGCGCCGTGTAAATGTCGCGCAGCCCGTTAGTCCCGGGGTCAGGTGTCCACGTGAGCTCCCGTTACTGCGCGCCGCCTGACATTTGGCTCTTTGCCCGCCGAGGGTGCCTCATAGCGGGTGCGCGCCCCGCGCCGCGCTCGGGGGCGCAGTCGCGCGCCGGAGTGATGGTCGCGCGGGCGCACATGGAGCCCGGTGTTATAAATATATTTTTTTCTTTTTTTTAACGCTTCCTATACTAGACAATAATATCTAAATGAACATAAAATCGCGGCCGCGAAGTATATCCGGGATCAAAGCAACTCAAATAGTTGCTTTCCATAAATACGGATAAAACAAGTTTTTGCCCCGGACAGAGCTCACAATAGAGCACACAATAGCAGTTGGAAAGGCCACAAACCAATAAGCCATCCGTGCAAATTTATAAACCAATATATGAATAAAAGGAGGATTTCAGAGAGTCTTTTGCACAGTTCGTCTGTGATGATACCACCGCATTGCTAGTCTACTGTCAACTCTCTACTACCAAATACAGTTTTGAATTTGAGAAATTGAAATTACTATGTGTCGCTGTGTTAACATGGGCAATTATGTCGCTTACCATTACACTGTCGGCTGCACTATCAGCTTGTTCCTTCATTTTACTTTCTAAAAAAAAGCCAGAAATATAATTGTTGGCGAGCGTAATTTTTAATAATGTCAATATTAAATATTTACATTGTTGTTATGAAATATTTACTTACTAAAATCACACATTATTATCATTAATTTTTTTTATGTAACTGTTATTTTGCTCTTGAAAAACCTTTCGTTTTTACTATCAAGTCTAAATCAAAGACAAAGTCGAGATATTTTTATTTACGTTAAACAGTGTTGTTTCAAGCTCTCATTGAATATACAATAGCAGCTATCGTTTAACTAATTTAGACCCGTCCGGAGAAAACCCAACAAGGACTTCGATCTCGCGGACTTGCCCACATGTATATTCTTTTATTCTTAATGCATTTTATGTAAACGAGAACTGAACTAGAGAACGCATAACTTCCAAGCTGAAGTTATTTTCCACGTTGTTTGATTCTCAAAATATTCTTCTACATTCTAAAAGCTCATATCAATTACAGTTATACTTACACTTTTACACGCTTATCACATTATTTCATACAATGATAATATTCTCAAAATTACAACGGACGAATTCCTTAACATGTCTTTCCTCATACGGACCAAGATTGTAGACAAATCGGTTGGTTTTTAATGGATATAATATTGCGTCTAGTCCAACTGCGGAATTCTGAAACAAAACACCATTAAAATATGAAAGCAATAAATTAATTTTGGTGTTGTATAGTTAATTAGGTACCTGATTAAAAAAAAATACACCTTTTTCCTGTATTTTCAATAACATTTATGCATAAAAATCATCGATGCATCTTGAAAAGGAAGTGTCATCTTGGGCAGAAATATTTGTATGATGGAACTAGGGGTAGCCTGGAATATCGAACCAAATTATTTTGTTAGTATTTTTCGTTGTCAGAAATATCAAAGTTAAATTTTAGTTTTCTTTCCTTCTTTCTTCCTTAAGGAGTTGTTTGCGCTGGACTCGCCACACAAAGATTTAAGATTGAATATCTCTATATATGTATCCTAGTAATCCGGGTGGCGACATTCTTTGTCTCGTAAAGACAAGGCAATATGAACTGCTTATAGGAAGAATTACTACCAGTGATGTGGTGCCAGCGCCAGCGGACTCTGCTAACAGTCAAACCCTCAACTCCGCAAAAACTCACCTACTCCGTGCGTGCCAAAGGCTTTATAGATGTTATCTTATGAATAATAATAGCAATCTTTGAAAATTAAATATTTATTTTAAATAAATAGATACCAGGAATACGAGTATATAATCACAAATAATGCCCGAATGGAATCTTTTTATATATTTTACATATTTAATGTGAAATATATGCTATCCTAAAAATGTGGCAGAGGACCATCCACCCTCACACCCCTTCCTCTCGAGCTTTTTACCGTATTCTCAGTACTGTACTCTCTTTTTTTATTACTTTCTTCTTGCTAAGGAACTTAATGACTTTTCGGTGAATTCATAATTCATGCCCTTATTGCTTTCATTATGAGCCTTTGTCTTTGTGTTCTTTTTCTATTTCGTTATACCCAATGAAGGAAACCGAAAAAAAAAATAAAAAACACGGTCGCTGAACATTGTGCCGGAGAAAGCGGACGCGACAAAAAATCACTTGGCCTGTGACGAGAAGCAAACGACCCGCGACTTTCTAATTTATTGCTCGAGCGCCGACAGATAAAACTTTAAAAAAGGCCCAAAACAAAAGCCAAAATTGCACAACCCCGAGCCGTCGAAGCGGCTGCGCCGACTACGTCGCCTCATCGCACGCTGCACAATATCCGCTCTAACTGTACCTCGCTGGCTGAGCGCTGAAGACGCGTCTTAAGTGTTTTAGGGCCCCCATAACAATATATTTGCCAAGTATAACTTTCTTTTGTTACTGTGTTGTAATTCAAACGATTTTATTTTTGAGAAAAGTTAAGTGCGTGCAACTCACCGCCATAATGCAAAACAGACAGGGCGATATCGGTTCCCGGGGGAGCGGTCTGTGGCCAATTGCGATGCGCTGCAAATGCTTCTTTACGATATATGCAACCATAAGAGTAATATTGGAAACAAATAATGTTCTAAAATACGGACCCAACGACCATATTCGAATCGCTCCCATTCATGAAACAACGAGCACCATTGCTTACCGATTCATTCATTTACTCGTCCAAGGAAATACCACTCCATATAAATGTACCACAGAACATCACCATTTTATTGTTGTTCGCCTAGCGTGTGAGGTGAGGTCGAACAGCTTTGTTGCCGTTGTACCAGTCGTAGATATTTTTTATTATGTTGAAATATTTTAAAGATCATTCCTCTCTCCCGCGAATTTAATTATTTGGCTCGTAATTAATTAATTGGCTCCGTCACATCCACTTGTCTTGGCTTAAAGCGCAGCAGACAGAAACAAAGACGCCTAATAATAAGCGATTTAATGCCCCTCTAATGTACGTGAATTCTTTCACCTTTAATTTTCAAGAATGTTGATCTTATCCGGTGCACGATGCTAATTTATAATTTGCCTATTAAAGCGTTCTAGAGAAGCCGCGCATTTCGCGGGAGTAACGGTGCGCGGGGGTGAGTGACATGCCTTGATATTTGTATGCGCGTGCGCGCGCACCTGTCGTGCACGCACACGCGAGTGCACGCGCGCACCACCACTTCCCACCCTCGCATGCGCACAGGCAACGGCCAGCAGGAGGCTCAAGGTCGAATGCTGGCGCCAAAATCACGTACGCTCGTCGCCCAGCGGTACTGCGCCCTAGCCCGAGCCCAAGCATTGAGCATAATCGAAGCGCTTTAGCGGGCCCAGTTATATTATGCGCGGCATTAGACGGTGAATTGGCACCGTGTAGTCACGCAACGTGCGATCAGATAACAGCTGATATGTAAGGAGAGCGCGAGATTCACGAACGGCGGGCTCTGCGCTAATATGAGATCGGAATAAGTGTACAAATTACCGATTCCGGGCACAGGCCTACCTCGGCCGATGTCCCGCGTCCGAAGTTTTACGTCAATCTGGCCCTATTGTTCTTCAATGGTAAATAAATTACCCAAATGTATCTCTGTTCAAATGCGCGGTTAACATTCTAATCGTAACGCTACAAGAATATAACGCTTGATACCAAATTCAAAAATATAACGTTTGCGGATTTCTGTTGGGAAGAGTAAACCATCCCGTCGGGTTACTCACAATTAGACGTTTACCATAACATTTTAATTGTATATAATTTGAATGGCGCTTTAAGAATACAATAATTGTCTTAGAAACTTTAGTAAGAACTACTTCCATAGAATTCCGTTCGTCGTCCAAAGGGACCATTCCAAGCCTTGTCCTCGTACGCTCGTACGCCACTGCGCTCCCGACGGAAATGCCCCGGCGCTGCCCACGTCGTTTGCGTGTCCACTGCAATTTGTGACTTTCCTGTAACGGTCATCTCGGTTATTATTTTAAAGGGATGTCTTTTGGTTTTGGAAAACGCATTATATTTATATCTTAACGTTTTAATTACTTTTTAGGAGATAAAGTTAAGTCAAAAAGTTTAATTTGTTGTACTTACCACAATTTTATCTCCACGCCCCGGATGGGGCGATAGAGAGAATGCCTCATATCAAGGTAATTGCAATAAAGAAAAAATGAATAAGTCAAGCGACAATACGAACATGTCGTGCGCCTGACGGTAAGTGACACTGTCTGCCCACAACGCCGTAATTCTGCCATATAGAATCTGCCAAGGCCTGCGCTGCGCTCCTCCCCAAAGGGTCTGAGGCGTTTTATCTCTTCACCCAGTAATTAAAACGTTAAAAAAAGTTAAAGATTTTTTTAGTACCCTAAGAAAACTGGTGGTGGTGAGATCAATTACATCTTCGGTGGCACGAGCACTACTACACTTTCTCACAGTAATATCAGAAACTGTACACAATGACGTAGAAGCATACAAATCGTCAAAGCTGTATGGGAATTTGTATGTTTACTGTGGTCTTTAATCTCTCCTCCATGACAACACTCGATCTCTCCGATATTGTGCAGACACAAAAGATGGTCTTCAAGCTAAAATGGTGAGAGTAGGAAGTACTCACCAAATCTTGTGCCGATAGTCTTTTGGAGATTTTGGAAAACTTCATATCATTTTATACATAACTTTTTAAAATGTATCGATAGGCGAAGCAATGTTAAAGTATTTTAAATATTTAGTGCAGTTACAACATATGGTCTTCATGCTAAATGAATTAGAGTCAGTTAGGTTTAGGTAAGAAAATTCTGAATACTCACTTACCCGTATATTTTAATTAACACGTAAAAAATATAAAGATATGACTTTTACTTTTTGTACTCAAAAAGTCATCCATAGGTATACGAGTAAAAGACTTGATATCGGCATTTTAATAAGAACTCCTTCTTTCCAACTTCTTTATATATTGTTATACAGGGTGGGCCAAAAATTTTTGCAAATAGCAACACTTGATTACTCCAAAACCGTGAGAGCAAGGGGCGCGCGGGTGGCGGGGAATTGTGCGTCGTTTAATGCAATTTTAGTCACGATGG
>DWHO01005595.1:0-10218 GCA_018247575.1 Eurytides lysithous rurik | reverse complement strand
TTTCTGTGAGGTCGTGGTAATTACCCGGTTCGAGCCGGCCCATTCAGCAGCGGGAACAGCTGCGTGGCTCTACCACAGATAAAAGGTTATATTATAGTATTAAGGTTATAGGTAATGTAAAGTTGACACAAACTTTTACGTAATAGACTAGTGCAATTATGCAATTAGGGAGTCTATATATTTCGTGTACATTATTTAATTTTCATATTCTGTTTGGTGAATTTCCTAAGTTATTGTCTTTGGCGTCGCAAATCGTGTGTTCGGTTCAGATGAAATCAAAAACCCTTTCGCATTTATAATATTAGTTAGGATTAAATCGGAAGTATTGAACACGCTTAATTAAAATGAGTTTTTTTTCACGAGCTTAGCGGGCAGGGCATTGCTCAAATTATAGCAATCAGTGCCCTGCAAAGATTATCGAGATAAGAATCGAGATACACTCATCGTTACCTCCCTGAGTGAAGTTAAAATCACGATATCGTTAATTAAGCGTACTGAGTGAACAACCGATGTACGGTGGTGATTTGTTTCAGTTAGCCGATGTGTTTGTCGTTTTACTACGAAAAAAATCTTTTCTTTTTAATAAAAATAGGTGACACTGCGCTCGCCACCTCGACATTTTTTTTTCAAAACACTACACTCATTATTAAATAGAAATATCTTGTATTACAAGGGTTTTCCATAGCATAACTTTCTTAGGACAAACACCCAGTTCTGGAACAATAGTTTATAATTCGTGCGAATGGTCGTCCCGGTAGGGAATCCCACGACCTGCGATGAAGCCAATGGCTTAGCACCTGCGCCAAACGGGTCACGAAATTTGAGATGTCATATTTATTTATTTAAGCTTTATTGCAAACCAATAAACGGTATTACAAAGGGCGAACTTAATGCCATTTGGCATTCCCTACCAGTTAACCCGGGGCGTGGAGAAAAACTGTGGTAGGTGCAATAGAAACAATTATTATTAATATATAATAGACTAATAAATATACAATATGTACATATCTTAATGGCCATAGGTATTTACATTACTGTTCGATGTTAGAATAGCTGGCAATACAGTGATTGACCATCCTAGTCGGAATCTGCAATACTATTCTACCATTAAACGAAACCTACCTGATAAAAAAAAAGGTTTTTTTATAGTATCAAGCTCTTCCAGAAGAAAGCCCGCTTGATAAATACAACAACATTGTCAGTTATCCTAATGGGAACAGTGATATGCAAAATGAGAGTGATGACTGGAAATCTACGTATTTCGAGATGTAAGAGCTCTGAGTGGTAAGTCATGCATGATATTGAATTGTTTACTTAATAAGGAAAACGGTCTTAAGTCGCACTGTTTTTATCGGCGAGTGTATTTTTTACCTGCTCTACACCAAAGCCACATCTTGCTGGTTTACGATATAGGAGTACTTCAGTAACTGAAATTAAAATTCATGTAAATTGAAAATTGAAGGGAATTACAAACAATTCCGCGTGCAATACCTAGTAATTTTACATGTGGTCTAAGGAACTGAATCAATCGCGTGATCAATGAAATTTCCTTGTCATGAAACTTACTATAAAACCTTTTAAATAGATGACATTTAACGACTCCGGTATACAATTGGCGGAATTATAAGGTAATTTACACTCAAGAAAGGGTCCTTCTTTTTGTCAACCGATTAAGTATGAGTATAGCCTTGATCGATAAAATTTATTACATTTCTCAAATTAATTATGTCAATTTGTCGGTAACACATTTTACATACAGATTACCTGACCATACTTTTGATTCACTAACAGACATCTGAATGGCACATTAGTTATTAGTAAGATCGTAAAACCAATGATTACTCCTAATAGTCAGTTTTTGTGGGCAATAATGCTGTAAACGCTTCTCCTAACATGATTAAAAGACTTTGAATATTGTTATAAACTAAATAAAGGTTAAGTTACTTCTCTCGTCGTTCATAAATCGCAATTATACAATAATGTCGTAAAGTTTCGTGTAAGAACGCATTGAATAAATGCGCCATAGAGCATGTTAATAGTAGGATTCCCATAATAAAATTGAAATATAATTGGGCGATCTTAGTGTACGCCGCGATACGGGTAAAAGCACCGAAGTTGGATGGCGTTCATTTATATTTTGTTAAGAAAATTAAACACCTCAGTCTATAAGTGCATTGTAATGATTAACTATATGATGCGAATGTGTGTTTGTTAATTTACTAGCCTCTTCTTCTTTCACTCAAACGAATTGATAAATGTTCATTTTGTCTTAGCTGTTGTTAAAGATGACGCTATATATTTGGAATTAATGTAACAAGTTATTCGTTTTGTTTTTTCTACTCCTCAAAGCAAATTCAAAAACTCGCGATCTAAATTTTTCTAGGGCTTCTTTTGCTCCATACAATCGTACTGAAAATTTGGCTTGAATACATTATAAGTTGCGTCAATGTTAATTTTTTTTTATTTTGATAAAATGCAAAAGTAAAATAGCTGTGCTTATAAAGCTGTTTTATATTTCAAGTATGACTTACTTGAATATGTTGAATAGCATTTACCACAAACACCAACATTAGGAACAATTACCCTATCTGACTAGAATCATCCACGAAAAATTTACGGTAATGAGGATATTTCGTTATTACACGTACAGAATTATAATCTATTTATAAAATTATGGATTAAATTAACATTTGTGAGATCACAAAATGGTTCAAATGAATTCAATATACTTTATAATGGAATAATTTTAATTGCGTTTGTCAATTTATCACGAATATTAGAAGCTATATATGGATGCCTTAGTTTTAAAAGTCAATAAATCCATTTTGACATGATTATTTAAAGCGCAAAAAATATCTGAAGAAAATGGCTGAAGAAAATATGTATACGGGTAGGCTTTAATAAGATTTTTTTAAAAAATATATGTACTTTTACATTTATCCGTATTAAAAATCTGATAAACGCAATGTCGGTAAAAATGGACTATGCAAGTTTTCTACGCACTATTTCTTAACACAAATTTTTCATCTACTAACTTCTTGTTTATATTGTGAATTAATTATAGAAGCCTTATTAAAATACTAGGTTTTGCTCGCAACTTCACATACGTTGATTTTGATTTTGGGTGCTTTTCCTCTTTTTGGCATAAAACGTTTGTCAGCTCTAGTTTTTATTTTTAATCTGTTGTTGCGTAAAAGACAGACAAACTAGCACTTACAGATTATTTATATAAATAAGGATTTTACAAAAAATGAACTTTACCACTATTTGGAAGTTAACAAACGCTGTGGAAAAAAATATTTCTAACAGAGAATGTTTCATAACGCCGTGTTAGCCACTATTTCTATAAACTGTTGACAAAGGTGATATTTACCAAAAAGAAGATATCGTCATCATCCCTGGTGGGGATCGAACCCACGACCTTTGGATTAGAAGTCCAACGCGCTATCCTCTGCGCCACAGGGACACATGGTGGTTCACTCAAATATATTTATTATTTTTTAATCAAGCCAGCAAACATAACTACATAATAATAAGGTCTGCAATAATTCCGTAAAAGTATTTTGGAGCTATGTCTTAAGCGAAATATTCTAAAATGAACACTACAATTGACTTTTCTTTTATATATATATATTTTGTTTCTTTTATATTTCTTTTATATTATGTTTGCCCAAAATGATTAATATTTTCTATAGATTAATATCATGACGTACCTAATAATTTTAGATTGGTAGCAACAACTGAGGATATTAATTATGTGTAACACAGCTGCGTAAAAAATAATGTTGTATATTTATAATTTATGTGTGTATAGTTTTACTTCATTTTAACTATTAAACTTCTTAAACAGTTTAGATGTATTTATTATAATTAGAATTCTAAGGTTATTTGAAATAATGTAAAATGTGACGTCATTGTTAAGTTTTTTTATTTAATTCTTTAAGTGAAAATTTTCACTTCCACTGAAGTCACCTTTATAGCATATGCTTGTCAACACGTTTTTAAATTCTATTCTCTTTCTTTATACCTTAAGCTGAATAAATCAAACTGATTATCTCATTTTATTAACAGAACTATAGTCGAGTAGACTATACTTATTTGATAGAAAAAAAATATTAAAGAAATAATAAAATCGTACTTATAAAAGAAAAGTGGAAACAGTGGTGGTCGAAATGTTGTAACGATCTTTAAATTGCGAATTACAGCGAACGCGCATTATCTATGTCGGCCATACAGCACGGCACCCGGGGCCAAATTTGCTTGCGCGCCTTCGAGAGCGGAATACAAATGTTTATTATGGCGCTGGAAAAAGTAGTGGCCATTGTAGAGCGCCTTGGGGCACCCCGCCGAAGGAGCTGTGCTTGTGAAGCAATTTGTGACGTGAATGGAGCACCTTTGTCCTAGATTTCTCCTTTTAATGACTCGTATGTGGGATAGATATTATTGTATTAAGGTAATACTGTAACGATATTTGAAAAGAGCAACTGTTGAGTTTCTCGCCGGCTCTTCTCAACAGAACTGCGTTCAGAGCCGGTGGTAGCTTCCTCACGAACTGAGATTTAAAAATGACGATTCATAAGAGCTTGTAAATGCCTATTTGAATAAAATATTTTGATTTGATTTGATTTTGATTATGCGTATTTTTGTTGTAAACGGTGTACCGCAAGGCTTTCTCAAAAGGTTAAGGTTTCCTCAGATATTTTATTACACATGTGCATGTATTGCACATGATGCACATGTGTGAAAATGTGCTTAAAACTAAGTAGGATTTATATGAAGTCACTTAATTATAATATCATATAAAATAAATATAATAATACAAATTAAGTTAAAATCAGTAATATATTTTAAGAGTTAAGCAACAACAAAAAAAATCTTGTATAAATGGAAAATTAAAATGTGATATAGATCATCATCATCATAGGCCTTTATTCCATCTTTCTCAGATGATTTATACAGCATTATGGAGGTATATTATATTATATGATATTATATATTATATTAATATATTATATTCATAAGATTCATAAAAGATTGAATAAAATGCATATCATGTTTGGGGCAGTTACAAATTACATAGAATGACATATTAAAATATGTATAATATTCAAAAAGGTTTTTGAATTTTTATATTAGCTTTATTTTATTTTATTTTTCATATTATAGTAATAGTATTCTCGTAGCAATTATAAGATACAATAGATAAAAAAAAACTAAAAATGAATCTATTGAATTTAGTTTATCGAAACTTTAGAATTTCTGTTATTTTATTGTATTGGATGGTACAAAGTGGTAAAACAGACTGTTTAGTTTACATCCGGAGTAAGAAATTCACCCGAGTAGCATGTTTAATGTCCATTTATTTTGACTCAGACAAAATCAAGTCATGTCGATTTCAACTTATAATTTCCGAGATTTCTACTTTAATGCCCACCGTAAGTATAACGTTGGTTGATTCATTGTTACTTTCATACAATTTGATACAAATTGGCAATCATTTTGCATTGTTATACAAGACAAGAATGAAGAACACATTGTAGCTGTAATTAAATTCTATAATATTAAACTAATATTTTATCGCTGTATAGATGATGTGTTTTTAAGTAGTTGCAGATGTCCATGGCGGCGTCCGCTTACCATCAGATGAGCTGCTTGCTCGTTTGCCTTCTAATACCGATAAAAAAAAATATCTTGCGCTTTTGGACTCTTTTGCAGACCACCTTGGGTGGTGGTTAAGCAGTACAGGTACGTATGTGCCGGTTTGAAGGTGCATAGTAATGGGTTTCTAGTTATGGAGCGCAGTGCAGTTTTGTGTAATTGTGTGTTGTACGACTAATGGCCTTGCTTTATCGCTGACACATTCCTCTCCTTCTTTTATATTCTATATAATAAAAAAGGATAGTTTAGTGGCTAGGATACTCGCATGTAGAAGGGGTTTGAATTTATTGGTGCATGGGGTTATGGCTTTCCTTAGATTGATATAAAAAGAAATTTGTACATTTTTTTCTTTTATTTATTACTCAGCATGGAAAGCATAAAACACAAAGTTTTTTTTTCACTATTATTCACAGTCAATATTTTAACATTGGTTGACTTCTGCCCATCCTGCAGAGTAAAAACGATCAGGTTTATGCCTTTACATACTACTTGCATATTTACTATCAATCTCTGTCTATGCCAACAGGGTTTATGCATTAAAGGTTGTATTATTTTAGCAATAACAGTGGGGACTTTAAATGGCAGTACCGAAGTGTTGTTTTCATTGACGAGATACAATTTATAGTTGAATGTTGAACCTATTGCACTTTTGAGTAGTTAATACGCAATTTTAATTATCAGTTCTTATAATATAATTATGATCAGAGTTTTGGTAATGATATTGTACGATGAAATTGATATGTAGCTAGAATACCTCGTTCCTTTGTTGCAGTTTATTTGATACAATAAGGTCAAGTGCGACAAAGAAAACCTTTAAATATTTACTGCTTTATAACTTTCATGTATATCATAGGCCGGTCGTAAAACACGAAGCCAAATCTCAACACAACGTGAATCGTGAATTATACGTTGCGAAAAATACATGTTGTGCCGACCCCACCTAGTGGGATAAGGGCAGGAGGAAGAAATCACAGAATTAATGCTAAAATTAAATGAATTTTTAGTATAGGAAACATCCTCCTTGTGTTCGCACATCCTTAGTTATATTTCAACGATTTTAATTTAAAAAAAATCAAAGTTATGCATGTGCATGCTATAAATAAATTCATAGTAAAAACGTTGTTACTTACCTTTTTCTGTAGTTTATATGGTCCAAAAAAGCATTCCTTCGGCAAAATTCTTGTAAGGAAGGGTGCAACAGGATACAATCGCATCGATTCTTTTATCACATGCCTAACATATGAAGCCTCTTTTTGTCGGACTTCTTTCAAAACCTCCTCATTTTCTGATAGCAACAATAAGGTCCACAACGAAGTGTAAGCAGTCTAAAAGCAAAATCGACCTTTCAAGTGAAGAAAAATCAATAAAAAATACAAAGACAATAACTTGTGTTTAATATAGGTTTCATAATAATTTTTATTTCGTAGTTTATCGATCGTCTTAGAGATATTTCTTGGATTTGTCTTAAACTTAAAAACTTAAAACAGTCAAATGTGCGTAAAATATATGTAACAGAGTTACTAAATTTACTGTTATATTGACGCGGGAAGAATTTTATAGATCAGAATGTATTTTTTTATTCTAAGATGATTTTAACTAGAAGTTTTACTAAGACTTATTGTGTAAATTATGTGGACTGATTTGATGATATCAAAAAAATATTAACTTAAAAAGCAACAGAATGGGGATTTTAATTATAACTTAGAGGCCTTGATTATAAACGAAGACCTAAGAGGAATTATTACCTCTAAAACGAAATTAAATGAAAAATTGTATATAACTACATCTATAATCTATTAGCCTGCATCTACATAGACTATTTTTTATGATTGCATTCTTCCTATCATTACACCTCCCAATTGAACACTTAAGAATATTAGTTAACATTGTACCGTGTCCCCGGCAGCAATAACGAAATCCGCAACAATTTTTTTAATTGTTTCATCAGCCACATTGTCATCGCTGAGCTTTTTTATCAAACCATTGGTACCACGTTTGTTAAGAAGTATTTCATTAACAATTTTTTGAGCTGAAACAAAAATCTTTTATCTTTAATTGGGAGTTAATTCAATAGTATGGGATTTAACCTGTAACCACTTAAATATAATTCAGTTTTTTGCAACACTGTAATAACAGAGAAGTTATGTTTTTGATGTAAAAAATTGACAGAGATGTAATTATAACTTATTACTGTACATACCTAAGAAAACAGATGAATCTACGCATTCCTTGAAATCAGTCCATACTTTTAAATCAAAACGTTGACATAAATTTAATGGAAGACCATATAACTTTGTAGTTGTACGAAATATTTTTCTTACTTCACATGAGAACATCGTAATAAGCTCTTCATAATATCTACTCTCTGGAAGGGATGAGTTTGTACCAAGAAGAATTTTGATTACAACTAAAATAAAAAAAGAATATTAAATGCAAATTGAATTATTTCCGTGTGAAATGATGAAATAAATGTTTTGCACACATATTAATAAAACGAGGCTTTGAATATTCATCATTGGAAGTTTAGGTTTTAATGAACATTTGTCAATGAAGAAGTATAAATTGAAATATTAAAATTAATACTGTTATTATATAATTACCGTCTGTAGACAGTTTGTAAAGTTCAGACTCTAAGTCTGTAATAACACATCCATCGCCAGCGCGTTTTATCCATTTCATAACAAAATTGTTAACAGTTTCTTTTATAGGACTCTCTAACCACGAATCATGATTTTCTCGAAGCAAATGTTTATTCATAATACGTCGATTTTCTAACCACTCTTCTCCATTCATGAAGAATAATCCTCTTTTAAACCCATACAATTTTTCATACAAAACCCATGGATCTGGCAGTATATGTGCTGGATATTTTCCTTCCAAATTCAAGAATAGAGCTTTCATTAAAGTTGGATCACTAACAAATACTAATTCCGTGCTTCCACTTAATACTTCAGTAAAAATAGGACCTAGTTGTTTATGCCTTTTATCAATGTAATCGTGTAACCTGTTAAAAAAAATAACAATTTTTCATATTTTTATATTAGGAGGAATTACTTATGCCTACGTAATTTGTTCGTGGTACCTACTTTGTTCCTCTACCCGAAAAAAAGAAATCAAGCTTTGTTCCAAATAAAGGTAGGGCTTTCGGGCGCGGCATATCTTTTATTGTTAATACGGATCCACATTGCTCAGCAGATGTGATGATATGACGTCTCATGATGGTAATCGATAGTTTTGAAACCCGATACATATCTGATACTATAAATAATAATAAAACAAACTTAGATGATTAGAACCTTCAATTAGGACATTTTCAATTTTATTAATAAAATGCTGCTTCTATGTTTATAGTAGTAATGTTTTCTGTTATAAGCACCATGATAAACCAAGAACTAATAACATTAATTATTAAATATACTTTAAACTACACACATTGTGGCCGAAAAGGGATATATATAGATAGAGTCTTAATAAGTCTGGTACTAATATCCTTGCCCTCGTATTAAAAAAATAAATTAATAGTTTAAAAACAACTTTAAAAAAAAGCTTTTTTCTGCACTAAAAAGCAAATAATCGACAATACTTCTGTTAATTCCGTCAGGACTTTAGAGTAAGCCATGTTTATATTTATTTAATATACATATAACTGAAAGAAGCATGGGGTAAGGCTTCACTGTTGCGTTTTTCCTATTAACTTATAACAGTCCAATTCTTCAATCTGTATACCACTAAAACATTTTACTCTACTCAAAAGCACGTCTAAACATAGGCGCTGGCCTATACGAAATCTAGTTCTCATAATTAGAAGATTTAAACAGAATATGACATGTTAAGACGGATCTGATAAACCCAAACTCAGTGGATTCAGTAGTAGTAGAAATAGTATTCCAAGATTTAATCAGCCACCTTCCAGTTCTAGTGTTAGGTTCTCGTCATCAAAAGAGATAAACAAAATATGTTCAGACGAATCAGTTGAGCCCAAACATTATGAGTTTACTAGTATCATCAGACCAGCTCGATGTTAGCCATTATCATGCAACATGCATTTTGATTTAACTTACATATAATTCCCAAGTTTCACGATGATACAATAACTAAAAATTGGCGAAATTAATCTTCTTAGATTTAATTACATAGTAAGTTTCTTGTTACTAACTATTAAACTCGGGGGTAAAAATTTGAGCAGAACTGTGTTCCAGTTTATAGGGCAAAATCGCAAGCGTTACTGGCATTGAGATTAACATCTTTAGTCTCTAGGTGACGAGCGCAGTGCAGGGCTTAGCAGGTTCTGAGTGATATTGTGTTGTTATGTGCCCGCGTGTCGCTTAGCATCAGTCGTATGACAAAAACATTTTCTTTTTAAATCAAATCAAATCAAATTATGTTAATTCGAATAGGCCTTTACAAGCACTTTTGAATCGTCATTTTTACATTTTGTTCGTTCGAGAAAGCTACTACCGGCTCGGAATGCAGTTCTGTTGATAAGAGCCGGCGAGAAACTCAACAGTTGCTCTTTTAAAATACCGTTACAGTATGTTAAGCCTTAATACAGTGTAATAG
>DWHO01005594.1:0-10218 GCA_018247575.1 Eurytides lysithous rurik | reverse complement strand
AAACAGTTTTACGTCATTTACGAAAGTCTGGGTACAAGAAAAAACTTGACATTTGGGTACCACATGATCTCACTGAGTGTGCTACGTGTTTCCATTTGCGATTATTTGTTGAAACGTAACAATTCCGAACCATTTCTTAAACAGTTGATAACGGGTGATGAAAATGGGTATCTTACGATAAGAATGTGGGAAAAAATCATAGTCGAAGCATGGACAAGCCCCACCGACCGTGGCAAAGCCCGGCCTGACTCGGAACTAAGTGATGCTATGTGTATGGTGGGAATGTAAAGGAATCGTCCACTATGAGCTTTTACCACCGCGTAAAACTATCGATTCTGACCTCTATTGTCAGCAACTGATGAGGTTTAAAAAATCTAATGAGAAAAACCGGCCGGAGCTGGTGAACAGGAAGGGCGTGTTCCACCATCATAACGCCAGACCGCGTGACCACGCGAAAATACTTTTGTACCGACCTTATACATACAAACATATACCGTACGGACTTAATTCCTTTTGGTATGCTTTTTCGGTCAACTTGAGGCAAAGCGGGAACATATACGAGTACTATAATAATAAAAGTAAACATCTATAAATACATACGTGTATAAGCATCCTAACAATAGTCGCATAAATATGTTTGCTAAATGTAACACACATAAACGCGAACACACAATATATGTATATTGTATGTTAGAGATATATTTGTATATATTTATTTATTATTTCTATGTAGTCTTCGTTTTTATTACATAAGATTTTTTTCTTCGCACTATATTTTTACTGCAAGATATTTAGAAGTTTTATGCACGACCGATTACTGGCACTTAAGATCAAACGCAGCAGCTGATAGAATGTTTTGTTAATGTGCAATGGTTCTATATAGTAACACAAACAAATCCCCCCATTCTTTGAACTTTAAGATCATAAAATCACATGTTATTTTACACAAGCACATACACAAACACATTAATTATGGCCACCATGAATCATATGCGAAACGACGCTCTCTGGAACATTATATCAAAGAGAGTATTGTTTCGGAAAAACCGCATTGCAAATCGTCCTAAAGAGATAAGCGTAGGACGGCAAAGAGTAGGATAAGGGAATATGGGAAGAATTCTGAAATAAAATGTTAATCATTGAACACGTGCTTCATAATTTTTTTCCAAATTGTGTTACATTCTAAAATAAAATTATTTCCTTGCCTAAACATGTTATACAACCTTTGAATGGACGTAAGTATAATTCGTATTCACCCAATGGTTGTCTGTAAGAAATTGGTTTTAGCGATAAGGCCGCCCATTGTACTTCCTTAGATGTCATTGTCTGTTTACATACAATTATTCATTTTATATATTTTACATACATTTCTGTTTATAAACATATTTATTTTTATTAAAAAAAGACATTGACATCAATGGTCAACCTTTGGATAGATAGGAGTTATATCACTGCGACGGAGTTATACTCACCATAAGATGTGCAATAAAGCATCTATCTCGTTTTAATATTTGATTGTATTCATTTAGTCATTGACATTATTTAGCTAATGTGTTTTACTGAAAAAACAACTTTATGAACGGAAAATAAATACTTAGTACATTAAGATGAGGAAACTGATATATGTAAAGTTTAATAAAATGAAATTTAGGATGCGTGTAAAACAAATATAAAAGAAACTGATAACCTATTATAACTTTCGAACGAAAAACAGCTTTCCTAACACATGTCACATGATTAAATGTAAATCATGCTGCCTTTTATAAAGTTCTGGCTTACTTATAAGAACGACATAAGAGTTGCGATTAAAAAGAGTCTCTTTTCTTATAAGTGATTATGACATAAATACAAGTAATTATCAAAAGTTGAATGAAAAAAATTGTTTTTAAAGTAATCTACAATATTTTATTATATAGTACTAAATTTTTATATGGTTTAAGCCGACTTTAAAGGTTAAAAAAGTTAACGTATAGTTGAATTATTATTGAATTTTTAATATGACTTACGGCGGTAACAGCCACCTTGCGAGATGATGCAGCCCGGAGAAAAGTTAAAGCATAATGTTGTGTGTCGTTTCAACTCAAATGTACCTTCCGAGAATTGCTTTTTATAAAAAGGACTAAATGTTTATCTTAAGAATACTAAGTAGTATCATACCTTTAGGATCATCATAGACAGATAGGATACAACAGGCGGCGTAAATTGTAATTTTTAATATTCATTATTTTGTGTAAAAGGTAATTAATTTTTAATATTTTATTTTGTTCAGCAGAGAAAAGTGGTGTCAAATTAATAGAAAGAAAAAATATAACATTTTATATTTAAGTGGCGAATAAGAGTCACAGTGATATAATGGTAAATTGTAAAAAAAAGAAAAACGATTAACGCTAAGTTTGTCAAGCGGCATTCGGTATGGTCGTTTGTTTTATGTTGTCCTTTTCCCTGTATTTTAGTAGCATTTTATGCAGTTGGTATGGTTTATTTTTTCTTGTGAGTTTCTATTTATAATATTAAGACAGTATAGATGTAAAAACTTTGGACTCAAAAGTTTACATGATATCAGTATATACACAACAAGTACTTCAGTCTACTTATCTTAGCCATGAAACATTTTCCAATTATAAACTCTTTTAGCCAATGTAGCTCGAGCCATAATTTTAAGAGACAATGAAAAAAATTAAAACTGTTCTGGACTATATAAGGTAGTTCGTTTACATAAATGATGAAGATGAACGGCCCTAGAATACATCCCTGTGGAACCTCCATGTCCTGTGGGGCCCCAGGAGACCTCTGGCCATTAACATCAACCCTAATTTCTATTGATTAAGTATGAAGTCAGGGAGAACCAGTGCTTTCCATCTAATACTATAGTTCCGTAATTTTCTGATCACTATTTCATGATGTACACAATCAAAAGCCACAATAAATTACAGAATATCCCAAGCGTTCTTTATAAGCTCAACACTGGCGTTCTGTGGAGCGACCTTAGGTAAAGTCAAACAGCTAATTATGTAATAGATTTTGTGCTTTGAAGTGAGCTAGCATTTGATTATGTATAATTTTATCCAAAAATTTACTACATTTAGAAAGAACGAATATCGATCTAAAATGATCTGTAGTAGTCCTGAATTTGAAGATCGGTATAGTTTTACTATATTTCATTAGGTTAGGAAATGTACCACATTTAATACATCCATTAAAAATTAATGCTAGGTGAGGCGCAATTGCATCAATTATAGAGTTTATAACCTTTACTGAACATAAATACCCCAAAGATAGGCTATCTTCTTGATACCAATTGTCTTGAATACAGGGATTACATCTTATATCTTTTTCTTATTTACATGATTTTTAAGAACAGCCTCAGCCATGTCAGGTGATTATGATTACTAAGAGATTTGGAAATAGGAATGTCAGCAGGTCAGAAGAATTTTTCAAATGCTATAGCAATTTCGTGGTCTGAAGTGACCCCACTATTGTCAACGTTTAACTTAAAATCTAAGTTGCGTTCTTTACTCCTTTCCATTTCATTATCAATTATATGCCAAGTCATTTTTATTTTGTCTTCTGCATTTTTTATATTGTATTTAATATTCGTTAGAATAAGTTTTGACAAATAAAGCATTACGATTAAACACTCTTACATTTAACAAAGAGACTTTTATTTCAATTTTTGTTTAAAACGGTGACCGCTTACCATCAGGTGAGCCGCTTATCCTTTTTTCAGCCTACTCAAAAAAAAATCATTTACAGTTAGTGACCTGTAATCCGAGAGTTAAATGACACATGTTTGTTAGATTTTTTTTGTAATTAAACAAAATACTAAACAGTCAAGTCTGGGTCCTGGATAATTCAGCCTTTATAATTACTTTAAGCTGTCAAAATTGTCAATTTATGAAAAACAGATGTGATATTTTAAATTCATCTGATGCACGCGGAATTCTGCTAATGCCGAGATCGTGTCAGATAGCAATGTCGTCTTGCAAACGGTTATGTTACAAATAGATTTGCATCTCTAATTCCATTATATTTGAGATTGTTTGTGTACGTGCATTCAGTGACGGCACTACCATACACGCCCAAAAGCCCAGTTTGCCTTACTAAGGAGTAAAATTTATAAATCTTAATTAACACGTAATTCCCGAATAATTTATTTTTAAATTTGAGCGTTGCGGGAATTATTTGCTAAATAAGATTTATAAATTTTACTCTTTAGTAGGGCAAGTCGGGCTTTTGGGCTTGTATGGTAGTACCGCTACTGCGTGCATTGTACTTACGCCTATACATTATTCTATTCTTATATACATTATTGTGTCTTATATTTATTTTTACTCTTTAAAAAAAAAGAGGTTGGTGTTAATTCATCTGAATTTTATATGAATGTTACATGACTTCTCCTTCTCCTTCTTTTTTTTGTTATAAAAGATTTACCGCAAAATTGTTCTCATACAAATATCAATGACTAGCTAATTACGTGTCTATGACAGATTGTCCATCAATATCGGTGCGCTGATTCGACTTCTAGTAGTTTGGGATTAAATCGTATCTTTCTGTTGTGGGTCATCATATACAAAACATGGAGAGGACGTTCAATTATTTATCATTGGACTCACTAGATGGTTAAAATCCGAGAGAAATATGGCAGTGTGTGGTCGAACAAAAACTGCGCTGCCCAAACCGATATTATGAAACGAAATTACTAAGAACGACAAGAACATAGTCTTCTTCTTCTTTCTACTGCCCTTATCCCGTTAGGTGGGGTTGTCGTAACATGTATTTTTTCTTTCATACTCCTCTATCAGCTGTTATCTCCTCAATCACACCTTTCACACTCATATCTTTATTCACGCAATCCATCCACACTTTCTTCGGTCTTTCTCTACCTCTCACATTCATGTCGAAAGCTTTCCTAACTACCATGCCCTTCCTCTCTTCTCATGACATGCCCATATCATGCTAGTCTGGTACTTCTTAACTTTTCCGTCACTGGTGCTATTTTCAGACTCCCTCTTATGTACTTATTCCTGATCTTATCCTTTCTTGTTACTCCACACATCCATCTTAACATTCACATCTCTGCCACGCGTAGTCTTCTTTCATCTTAGTAATGACAAGAAATTCGAAATTAATGACAGTGAATCGCTGGCAAGTGTTGGTGTTACTAATTTTCTAATACCGTTGAAAGAGATATTTTACCTCTGAAGTAATTAGCGGTTAAGTTTTATTTTTTAAAAGAATTAACAGAGAATTATGATTGTATAAATGCTTGGTACAAAATTCTATTACGCTTTTTGTACTGAAAATCTTCTAATTGTTTACTTACAATACAAATTAATTTGTCTATCGAAACAATTTTTCATGATAATAAATGAAGTCTGCTGGCGAATTTTATAAGTGCGCGTATTTTCGCTATTTAGAAAATTTATTATAGTCTCGTCAAGTTTATAATCCTTATTTGACATTTATAAGTAAACTGAAAACAGTCGCATCTTATATAACAATCTCTATCTATTTTATCAAATCTCGATTCTATTTTATACATTATCATTTTTAAACTAGTTGCCCTGATCGTTGGAATTGGAATGGTTATTATTAGTTGGTTCGATATTTCTGCCAAAATGTAGGTTAGGTCATTTTGAAGTGTTAGGACTCTTATGCAGAATTTACTTAGATACAACATTATTGCCATTTATTCTACCGCCAAGCAACAATGCAAGCATGCACTATGTTCCGATTGCTAGAGAAATGTTTTCAGAGTGATTACTGTGCATCGAGACACACCGTCTCTAACCTGCGGGTGATGAGCGCAACACAAACAAATACTGTATTTGTAATTTTTTTTTAAATTTCAAAATATTGTTTGTTATTGTAGTGCTGTGAGTAAACGTGTAAATCGGGCACTCGATTTGTTCGTCTCTTGATTTGAACAAAAGAAAATCACAATTATCGAAAAAGAAAAATATACCTCTAATACAATACCTTTAATATTTTAAAACTTTTATAATAGATTACCTTATCCGTGAAATATCTACTTGTGTAGTCATTGCCCGGAGTCGACGATAAATGACATAGCACGGTGCAGTCAATGTTTCATATTCGTGTGGATGTTCAATCCTTGCTCACAAACTACTGTCAATTTTGGCAAATAGGGTATGAATCTGTTCGTATTTTATGTAAGAGTATTATTATCTAGGCTAGGTTTTTAGGTAAAAATTACGGCCTTCTAAATAATTGTTAACAGTATGTATTAAAGTTATGTAGAGTAGTAACTTATATACAGCATTTTTTCAGCGGACGGCAATACAACATCTCTAGCGTTGAGGTGACGTATATAATACGCAAATAGTATACGTCAGTACTTTATCTTACGTCAATGAAATGAAAAATATATTTTAACGTCAATTTTAAATCCCTTAACCGTGACAAGCCGTGACTTGATCCGATAACTTGAATAAGAACCACAATACTAGCGACAGATTTTAATGGAAGTAGCTTAGTTACACATGAAGTAGCTTGCAAATTTTTTAATGTAGCGGTTCATATTTCAATGAAGAGACTAACGACTCTGTGCTTGTTGAATGCTCTCACAATTTACATAATGTACGTAATGATTTTATGTTAAACGCGCTTTTCAACCCGATGCTTGTAGGTTTACGAAATTATCTATATCCTAGTCAGAGTTAAATTACTGTCTATTAGTATAAAAATGTGTGACGACTGATTGTGCTATTACTGTTTTCTATGTAACCCGATTTAAAATGTAAATAAACGTTGTTTGTAATTTCAAGTGTTTCTTTTATTTGCAAAATAACTTTTTGTAATAATGAGTCCATGACTTCATCGATTGTCATGATTGATTTAGTCAATTCGGTGAAACATAGTTTTGTAATATTTGACGACTGTGGCTATGAAAATAAATTTCAAAATGATTAATCCTAATATATTTTTTATAAGAACGATAATCTTTAAGGAAACAACCACTATAAATAACCTATGTGCCCAGGAGAATCAGACCTACGTTATTTTATAAAAGCTGTTTCCTTGTGCAGTGTCTCCAACGGAGACCACTAAAAAGTTTAGATCATGAGGTGTCAAATGTTATAAATGAGTATAACTGGTTGCAATTGCAACAGAGATAACATATGAGAAATCATGCCGTCCATTGCCGGATATCTGGCATCACAGAAACCTTCTGTCAGATTGCTCCCTGGTTGGGGCTCACCCCTCCATTTTATTATATGATCCATGTATTTCCTTCTCTTTCCTCTTCTCCCAAAAAATTCTTACCTTAAGACCGGAATGTATTTGCAAATGATGATGTATTGCAATTTTCGCCTCCTTCGGCTGTATCGAGGCTTCGAGATGTCCCCTTACTTCGGGCGGAATTCCGACCGGTAAGACCGGTCGGTACTGGGCTTAGCGCTAACGCCAACCCATCCTATACAGCGGCAGCGGTTGGTCTGGTGTATAGGAAAACTGCTACACTTCGATTTTCGTCCAGAACTCGTTCTAGCAAGAACTTGAGCTTGAAAAGGAGGCCTCCCTTGTCACACTTGTCGAAGGACTTCTCTATGTCGAGAAGGATCCGCAGACAGATGCGACCCCGGTTATATTGGGACGCAAAAGTCGGGCTAGCTGGGCCGTGGTAGAGTGGCCGCTGCGGAAACCGAATCTGCGTGTTTCCTATTAGAAGAGTTTCGCTACGTGTGGCAGTAGCCTTATGGGACGGTAACTCGCGAGCAGTCTTTAGTCCTTGCCTGATGGTGGTAGAGCTACGCAGTTGCTTCCTCTGCTGAATGGGCCGGCTCGAAACGGTACTTATACCACAACTTCACAGAAAATCGGCGTAAAGTGGAAGTGTATTTGTTTCCGCGATTTGTACGGTGAGATAGGTGGCCCATACCCTTCCCTCCCCTTTCCTCTCTCTCACTCCCTTCCGGTGCCAAGGCTGGGGGTGATGAAAAGATCACTCTCAGCCGTGGCACCGGCTCAGACGGGAATCCCTGTATGCGCGCTTCCACCAGCTTCAGCGTGGTAGCGTCAGCGACCGATGGAAATGCAGTAAATTGCCCTTCTAGGTGCTCTGCCAGGATGTCAGCCTTGTCTTTGGCTACACCGTGCTTTCACCCGTTACTGCCCGAGTGGACAGATGGGCTGAGGTCTCTTGGAGAACTGTCAGTTCAGGTAGTGTAGCGAGGTTTGGTGCTCCTGGTGCTGGTGGCTAGCTCTATGCCCCGCTACCATGCCTCACCCCTGTGCGCGTTGATGGTTGCCGATCGTCCTTGAGCCGATGTAGTCTGGTCTTCCGAAAACAACGAGTGCGAGCCCACAGCTTTTGCAGGTCCCTCTTTTCGAGTAGCTGGTTGAGAAGTCTACGCAGGAGCGTGAAATTCCGGCTCGCGGCTCGATGGTCGCTACATGTATTTTAGTTTTGAATTTACGCGCGGCAATTTCCACGTCTTCGGGTGTCAAGATCGAGGCAACGAATTTTAAAATGGAGAACGCTCTCGCATAGGCCTCCCAATCCGTTCGAATCTTAGGGCCTCTGGGAGCGAGTGAGTCTACTGCCAGGTTTAGCAAGATGAGCACAGTTGTCATCTACCTCATTAAAAATATTTGTATATATAAAATTGTATATATAAATAATGGTGAAATTAAAGTTTCTATAAGGGATTACACGACATCAACCAGAAGTAAATCAGTGCTCACGCGCTACTATGTTAATGGAAATCAATAACGCCAGGGTACATCCGTATATAAATGGACTTCAGTGCAGGACAGCGATGCTGGCAGTATAATTGAAGTAACGCCATTTACTATATTTTCCAATACAAAAATACTTTTCCGCGAGTTTTATACAAAAATATTGACTCTTGTAAGGATATATCCAATAGTCTGGGAAGTATTTCTGCGTCCATCATTAGTATTGACGATACAGGACACTCGTTACCAAAAATCTCGTATTGGAAGAGTACAATTCCGAATATCTGGTTTCAGCCGAGTCGACGAAGCTTCATATTATTGTTTGTCTGTCAGTATCATTGTTAATGTTGTTTTCTCTAAATACTTACTTTATTTGCGGAATTAATCGTCGTTGTTTTGTTTTTTTTAAAGCACATTGTTACCAGATGAAAGGTACGATGCCATAAATGGACGTCACACTTGTCTATAATAGCATTTGATTTGATTTGATTTGATTGAAAATCCTTTCTTAGGCGGGCATTAATACATAGCGCTAGGAGTTATAACGAAAATAATGCAGATATTGTTTATCAAAAAACAACATCCAATAGGTAGGTATGAATCACCAAAAACTTTTTATTTATTCTTTTTTCTCCACATGAATTATATGTTAATTCCGCATCAAAAATAATACAGATGGCATAGTATTGAAAATAGATGTTTAAAGAATTTACGTAATATCCAATATACTATTGGGTATTACGACTTCAGTTTAGAATAGGCGTTGAAATTTGCCAGTATATATATTAAATTAAAAAGCCGGCAATTATGTCCTCGTCGACGTCTATATGAATTTTAAATAAATGACAAACACGTACAAAGTGGTATGCCGTAGCCATTAATGTAAAATTTCAGTTTAAAAATAAGCTTTTCTGAGAAGAGTGTATTAATACTCTTCAAGGCAAGGCTTGCTATGAATTTTTTTTCAGTCTTTTTGCCGAAACCGTACAAATTGCGTCGTATAATAGACTTAATTTTTTGTCTTTAAACCGTCACAAAAAGGAGGAGAAAGAAAAGAGAACGGAGGAACACAGTAGTTGACGTTGAGTAGTTTCGGCGTTGCAAGTCTTGGGTGCGATTCCGACCTGGGACAAATATTTGTATGAACCACAAATTATTATTTCGGATCTGCTCGTTTATACATGTATATAGCCATATCTTGTACCAGCAAGATATTTCTTTTTAGAAATTACAAAGAGGACAACGTTTTTTCCAAAAATTAAAAAAAAGTGGTGCCTTGTTTTTATACATTACTGCTTGACGGTAAAATATCTGAGAGTGTAGTGGTGTCACCCCAGACACTAATAGGCTCGAATCGGATAAATACCACTACCTCACAGAAAATCGGCATAAGGTGGAAATGTTTTTGCTTTCGCGTTTCGTCCAGCAAGCGAGGTGGCCGGTGGCCTCCCCCGTCCTTTTTGTGGCGCCCCCTCCTGTTTTTCAGGTTTTCTCGTCTAAAAACTTCCATCATGA
>DWHO01005593.1:0-10220 GCA_018247575.1 Eurytides lysithous rurik | reverse complement strand
AATTTTGCGAATGTCCATGGGCGGCGGTGATCGTTGGCGTGAGCCGCTTGCTCGTTTGCCCCCTGCTCCATCAAATAAAATAAAAAAAACTAAATATTACGCAAAAATTTTATAAAAATCGTAATACAAACGATTTGGTCCGGCCTCCAATTCCAATCCCGTTTTCCCTTTCCGCCTTGATTTTGAAACTTTTTCGCCTTTTAGTTAACAGTTAAGACAAAAAACAGCTTTCTGCATATCTGTATGTAGTTCATACTAAGATTGAATGTATGTCTATGTCATTCAAGTGGTAACGGTGATACGCTTGCAAAAATTATCATGTTGTCATTGTCTATGTTCAGCGGTTATCGGAGAGTGAACAATTGAAATTATTAGTCACGTATACACAAAAGTATAGTAATATACACTATACTTTTCCTAAATAAAGTGAAGATTTGCGATACAATTTTAATAATTAAAAAAAAACCTTTTCTGCAATCGGTAGTCTTTTTAGTAAGTGAGTACGTATTTAATAATAGAAGAGAAACTCGACGACGGTACAGTGCTACGAAGTTCACGGGAACACACTATCAAGGCCTGTCTCGCAAAGTGAAAATTCAACTAAACTGCTAGAGCCCAGACACTTGTTCCGAGTTGTCTTGAAGCGCCACTCACTTGTGAAACCATGAATAAATGATAAATGTTACACAGCCGGTTCCTCCTTACGTTTTGCTTAAAGCACTGCTCTTTGATCCATCAGAGGCTTACGGGGATAAAATATTTAATCACAAACGCAATAAAATAGTCTAAGGGCTATTCCGATGTTTGCAACTAATCTATGATGCGAGTTATCTATGGTAAAATAACATATGTCGGTTTGTCATTAATTACTCGCATCATGTTTTAGTACAAAATTAGATTGTATTACGAAGATAAAGTTGGGATACACTTCATGTGATATTTAGCCAAAAATTATATCAGTTTCTATTTTCAGGAATATTATTCTTATATGAACATTCATAAACCGGAATGGAAAGGGGAAGTCACTAATCCTTAGACAATAATGGGATTTTACAGCTACATTACAATCAAAGGAAGATAAACGCCTAGGGCATCCACATAAAAAATAATAATTAGGCGTGCTGAATGTAGCTGAGGAATTGCGTCATTCGTTGCCGTCACTGCAACCTTGTTGGCATTTCTCCAAACACAACTACGTGGCGTTAGCATTCGGAACGCTCTTTAAAAACATATGCACGTTGACCAATATATCGTTTCTAATTGTAACGAGGCTAAAAAATCAAGTAAATTTTTCCTAGATAAAGTAAATTTCAACTGTAGGCCTTAGATATATATAGATATCTGTAACAATTTTATTATAACAGCTAATTTACTATGTAAGGCCTGAATCAAAATAAAAGCGTGCCCTGTTAACTATGGAAACATATCTTCTGGCGTTATTAGTGTGTTAACACTAACCACCAACACAACCGGACACGCGGCATCCGTTGGTGTACCATATGGGCATCGGAGAAAAATTATTCTTCCTTATTACTCAAATTCAACTATTAACCAATGACGGTTCGATTACGCAGGACAAATCGATACTGTTCAAAACATACTTATATAGGCGTTTACCTCGTGTATTGATTGATAGGAATGAGTTAAAGATTTTAGTCTTTCTTTTGTTTCTACTTTGTTACCAGAAAATTTAATAAGCCACAATCTCGGTCTAATAGGCGTCTATAACAAAGTTGAAGCTAAGAATGGAATTTGATTAGGATTGAACATATAAATTTCAATAATAATATTGTTTATAGAATACAATTATGTTGTTTTAGTGAGCATTTTGCATTCGCTACATTTATTTTTTATTAATATTGTTATAATGTACTGTTCTTAAAATTAAAATTTTCAAATTACGAATTCGTAATTTGAAAATTTAAAAATAAAATCATTACGTTTGTAATGATTTTATTTAAAATTAATATATAGGTATTATATAATATAACAGATCATGCGTCTTCAGATTGGTATCTTTCGTCTTATACGTAATATATATCCAATTCGAACAAACGTTAAAAATAAATGATTTTTATGTATATGTTGATAAAATAAAATACGATATAAAATACAGTATGTCGTTAAGTCAAGAGAGACTTGTCTTCACAAGTTGGGTTAAAAAATACTTCCTGTGATGGAAGACACTAACGAGCAACCGTTACACGAATTTTAATCGAAAGTTTAAATATACTTGACATCCGACGGTGAAAATCTAAAATATGGAGTGTTAATAAATTATCTTCTAAATTCTACGGAAGTCTATTATTTAAAGTAAAAATAACCTTCCAAAAAAGTTGCTAGAGTAGAGTAGTAGTAAATACTAAAAGTTGGTCAGTAAGTTCATTATTCGAGAATGTATTCGACGATGATGTAAAATAATAGATCTTACACCATCATTCATCGTAAATTTTTGTGGAAAATTTCTGCAATTTTGTTCAAGCGCATACCTTCAATCCTCTTTCCAGAAAACTCACTGGTCATTTTACATAATTATCCTCTTATAACGCATCCGGGGAACAAAAGCCTTAAAAGACCTTTGATTTGCCGCTCCAACACATTTCGAAAGTTCAAAGCCTCTGTACTCAATAAGGCTTAAAAACAGAAGGTACTTTTACGGTAGCCGTTCGATTATACCCATTAATGAAGCCGAAATAACATTAAAATTCACTCCAATAGTCAAACATAGAAAATCTGTAGTCTGTAGTACTGGATTATAATTCCATACAAGAAATGTCGTCAAAATTTTTAACAAAAGTAACGTGTATCGTAAATAATTCCAATCTCATACGATCCAATCTTCGGTCTGAACTTTTAATCACACCGATATTTTTGAAATTCGAATTCCAAAATGCTCAGGCCTTACAATATTGTCATTTCAATGCCTTCGACTAGCCGAAAAAGTGCTCGTAGCTGGCAGTAAGCGGGCAGTTTCGTAAATGGAATGTCATAAGTTTGGCAGTTGCTTACGCGCCCGTCGCCGTGGCTGGCGTGCTGTGAATGGGCGGCCGTGTCGTCATGAGGAGCAAGCAGACGGCGTCTCGAAAACTGAACACTAATTTTACCATCTGGCTCGCACGCACCACTAAGTTTAGCCGCCCCAAGATAGCCCCGGTCCACGACCCATCGCGCATAAACTTTTCACAATTAGACTATTATTTTTGGTAGCGAAGTCAGTCGGTCGATTATTAATAGTGGCTTTTCCGAGTTTATATTCGTTACGTGTGTTGTGGTGTTAACTTTTAGAGAATTTATACATAGACGCTTATAAATAGGATGTGCTGCGTCTGACGAACGGGGGAACACCTTCCTGAAATATCGTACTACGCCCGGTGGTTTGCGTGCTTTCGGACGTATTGGTAAACGATTATTTATACATCGATCGCGGGAATTCATGCTTTGAACGCGCGATAGGCGGCGCTACGACGTAAGCGCGTCCTCCGTAGCTCTGGAGCGCAACTAGGGTTACGCGTGTGACAGTTTTCTACGAGAGCGAATGATAGACATTTGTTCGCTCCTTATTTTAATGTGAGATAACTCGATTGTTTGCTACTGAGGTTATATACAAGTTTAATTATTAGAAATCGTGTTTATTGTTTAGATACGAAGTAAATATTTCCTAAGAATAATTTTTCATACACGTTTTCTTCAAATCACTTACAATTTATTAATCGTCAAATAAAACACCATTGGCAGGTATACATTTTAGATTTTTTTTTTTAAATTTTAAAGCTAACCGTCACATATAAAAACGTTAACAGAACAATGAACTCGTGCAACAGATCCATTTATATCTGATATAAATATTGAAAGGACTTTCGTTGCACAAAAATCTCTTTCGTCGACTCGGCTTAAAAGCCATTACAATTTAACACATTATTCTTATTATTCAATAAAAATGGCCAATGCCCTAACGAGGCGCTCGGGAAATTCGAAATATGAAATTTTCATTGCATTTATGAACAGGAGGACGAGTCACGACCTGTCAAAAAGCATTATCGCAGCGGAAAGCTGCATTTGCGGATACAAACTGAGATCGGGGAGATGGGGGTCCGTGGAGGTGTATGGACTTCACGCCCGCTTGGAAGCCAGACGGCTCTATTTTCGTCTGGCCTGATGTGTCAATTTGAATTAGCGATCGCAACTGCAGCCGAATGGCTAATGGCCGACACGTTATATAGATAACGTCTCGATGCTTCGCACCACGAGAATCGATAGCGATCGAGTATGTACATAGTTCACTACATAGAGACGTGTTTATACATATTATCGCTTCAATCTATTTATCACAGGTGAGTACACCGTGTGCTCTGAATATAATTATGATAATTTCAAGTGTTTGAAGAATTTAAACGAATGAATATATCAACTGACGTGTCAACTTCAAGCAAGCAAACGAGCAAGCGGCTCATCTGATGGTAAGTGATCACCGCCGCCCATGGACATCTGCAGCATTACATAGTTCGCAAATGTGTTGCCAACCTTCAAGGGAGGGAATTTTTGAAAGAAGGAGGAGGAGAGAGGGAGCGGAAGGAGGATGAGATGGAGGAAGAGATAGGGAGGGGGGTGAGAGAGGGAGGAAGGGGGGGAAGGAGTGGGCCACCGGCCACCTCGCTAACCGGACCAAACGGTGTAAATTCTTAAAGTAACAATTGAGCTGCTTAAAAACATTACATAACTCTATTTGTCCGTCTATACATTGAAGCGCTTGTAGTTCGAATTCTATCAGCTTCGCTGAATTATAGACGCACACATTTATTTACGTACGTATTCGGCACAATAGTCACAAGCATGGAACTGAGAGTATTGCTAGTCTAATATAACTGTTACTGGAGTAACATATCCATAAACATTTTTTCCTAACGGTGTTTAGGAAGGAAAAAAAGGCGAGACAAATTGTGACAGGAAGTGAACCCAGCCGGTGGGCACAAAAAATACGCAACGGTCGTTGACCCGGACGTCGGCGTCCTACTACCCGCCCTTAGCACATCCGTCACACATAACATTTAGTCTGTTTGGAATCTTGATACTGTTCTTATTATATCTGACAGATGAAACGTAATGCTCTCCTCAATATTGGTAGAATAATGAGAATCAGGAATTTTTATTTAAGCGTATTTACGATAATCACAACATGTGATAGACATTTTTACTTAAAAACTACAAGTACGAGAACATATTTTTCTAATTAAAAAAAAATCATATTCTACATACATATTGTATCAAAAAGATTATCATCTCATTATATTTTTAATCTCATTGATGTAGTCGACATCGGAAAACGGACCGAGCCAGCAAGCTAATAAAACGATAATAAAACAAATTTCTATCTGGTATATTTAAAAAAAAAAATTTAGAAAAAACTTAACTTATAAATCGTTAAAAAAAAAGAATAATTCCAATTTCAAGTTTTATCGTCGAACGTCATTTGGGCGCTGAAAAAAGAACCCTATGGAAACGTGATGCCCATTTACTTCATCTCCGCCTTGCGCAAGCGCCACCGGTGACTTAGGGGAGAGGAGATTTCAAAATAATACACTAGGCGTGACAATCGATTTCACGTGTGCTTACCGCGTCTAATGGAGACAAAGCATTTAAATATTATTTCAACGTAAAATCGATGGTTTTGAATCTTTTCATATACGAATAGCTCTATGCTTTAATAAAAAAAGCTTTTATTAAAAAAAAATGTCATTTGACGATTGTTACGCTGCAAGTAAAAATAATGGAAAATGACGAGATACCGATCTTAACACTCGTGAAAACGTATATTGAAAACTACTCAATGTTCAAACGTAGGTTAAAAACTAAGAACTGATAACGAAGAATTCTGATCTTATAACTTAAAATAGAAAGCTTTCTAATTATTTTACATTATTTGGGGACAAAATGTACAACGTCCCACTGATAGCTGTCAGGGGGGGGGGGGTAATTAGGGCCAAAATCCGTTTTACCGCATTTTCAGAAAATAATACTTTCCGTCAATGTTATTGCTGATGCACCGCTAATCAAACGTGTTATTACACAAATCACTACACTTTGTAAACACTGTAGCACGAACAGATCTAACTACAACAAAACAAATTATTATTCAAGTGTGTCATTACTGTTATTACAACTGGCCTGTACACAAAGGTTAATAATTATGTGTCGGACTTGTCTCTCTCCAGCAATTATGAATGTATATAAATTTCTTAGAACCACCCACTACGAAAACAATCACTGCTAGTCGCTTTGTCATTTGTTCAATGTTTTATTTGCGCGTTTCTTGGACCGACTATGCATGCAGGATAATCACTTTTAATCTAAAGTGAAAATATGATGTTCGGACTGGCCACAGCTTCACTAAAATCGAATAATAGAAACTAATGTAGTCTTAAATAGTAAGATAAACGCTCAGTGACATTGTTATTTCACCTTAACACTCACATAACAGTACTATTTATGTATTCTGTACATAACATACATAGGTATTACCAAGAATTTGTAAATATTTTGATCCAGATGTTTTAATCATCACCCATGTTGATGACGTTTGTATTCATACTCATATCGTTTTCAAACATATCAAGCTAAAGTTCAGTGTGGCAGTGGTAATGGCAAAACCATAATTGGTACTATCAACAGTTTTAACACTAACTCACTCGAGTTACTTTTTCATTTTAGGTGAAGCTATTGGACAATTTAAGAACGGGTAAACTGACGGTCGTCAATTTGCCGTTTTTTTACTAATCTTTCTGTTACCTCATAGTGAATAAAAATTTTAGTAACAAACAGTCCCAATACTGAAATCACTCGATTCCGACTGTGACCAAAGTTTGTGAGCATGAAGCCGCTTTAACTTTTACGGAGTATTCACCCTCTTAACACGCCCCTCTCTCTCGGCTCTCTTCCCCCTCCCCCCTCCTTCCTCCACGTTTCAGCCGCATCCGGTGTGACACCTGCGCCCGCGCTTGACTTATTGCGTTTTAATACTCTTCCACACGGAGTGGTCTAATGGTCTTTTTTGTTTTAGCGTTGACGTGCAATACGGATAAATTGTGAGGAAGTTAACGGCGCGTCATAAATACTGCACGCTCTAATGTAACGATTATTAAATACGTATAAGTATGTGTAATATAAACTATATTTTTATTAAGCTACATGGTGATTTACGAATATCCATAATCCCTACAAAGGAAATTCTATCTATCTATTGTGTCGTCTATATAAATACTGCTTAAAGAGAATCTAACAAGAGCCGGCAAAGTGAAAATTATTTGCAATTAGCGGTAATTAGAGAAACAGCTTTTGCGATAGCAATTGCAGACCATTAAGTATTCAGCTTTGATACAGAAAACGGAACTCTTTGAGAATTTAAAATAGAAAACTGCGAGTTTCATAGTTTAATGAAATCGTAAACATCGTAATTTAAATATTTGTGGTTAAAGATCTTAAATATTAAAAGATAATTGTTCGTTTGGCGCCTAATTGCGACCACTGTGCCGCCATTTTGGCTTGGCTCAGGCGGCACTAGCAAACCAACGGATCACATCGAAGCTAAAGCTGCATACATTATTCAGCCAGCTCTAAGTGGCAGAGTCATCCGCCTCCTCTCCACATATATAATTCAGTTCGTGACTTGACACGTCGACGCCTGCCCAACCCCCCTTCCTGGGGAACGGAGGCCACGTCAGTCCCGCTCCCAATTATGCACGCGCTGAAATGTCACAGGCACTTAGCGTGGAGTGACCCTTAGACCTATTGGCCTTTTATTTCGGTGTTTTGCGGATTCGGGTTAGGATTGGGAAAGATAATTACGAACAAGGCCGGACGCAATCGGCAATCGTTATTTACGGTTTAATCGATCAAGCATTAGTACGTACCATTTTTATTTTTTCTTTCAAAGCGAAGTCATTTCTTGTGATAAAAGAAGATATTTAGATAACAGAGCAAGCTGATACATTGAATGATAAACGGACGAATAGCATTTTAAAAATTAAATAAATTCAGAGGATATCGTAGAATTAATAGCATACACTTCGTTAACAATCGCCCTTTCTTTTACAACGCTTTCACATGCATTAAATGTCCATTAAGTCACTTAAAATTTTAAAGGTAGCAAATTATCCAACCACTAATTGAGTAATGCACTGCTGCAAATGCAGAATCGTTAAGCGGAGTCCGCAAAAATGTTTGATAGGGTAAAAGTCCGAGTTATTTCCGGTCGGCGGAACACAGAAAACCGTTTAACCCGATAGTTTAATAATGAAAATTGAGCGGCATCCACTGTAACAGACCCAATATAGACTAAAACTACCGCTGAATTGGAAATCTAGGACAAGATATTTTGGTTGTGACACATTGAGGCTTTTGCACGTGGAAGTTGTCAGCCATTAGGCAACACGGTCTGCTTTAGTCTTATTTCCAAATGAATGTCTTCCTAAATATCACGACCTATATTAAATTAATTATGAAGGTAACATGGAGTATCACCGACGCTTCGCAGAAAAAACCGTTTTATATGTAAACATGTAAAATTTGTTAGAAAGTGAAAGACATTCATATTTTTTTTATTATCTCTTCATACACTATACAGTAACTGTATTAAAAGATCATTTATTAGGTTTTTCAAGAGAGTTAATAAAAAAACTATTTTTTTATTAGGACAATAAGTAAAGAATTTAGGTTCAAAGTGTCTTCAAATATCTGAGGAGACATGTTTGATGTAATATTGAGACTAATAACGTAACTTCCTGATTCTGTTACCGTAACTACATGAGTGAAGTTGGTATTAATTTCAAGATTTAACCTATACAGATTTTCGAAATTAAATCTACATGCACAGTATCATTTAAATTAAATATTTTAATTTGAATATAATTTTTTCAACGTTGAGTTGAATCAACTGTACATTGCCGGGCGTTCCTAAAATGTATACGTTCAAAGAACGATTTTTACTACGTTTTATTGATTTGTCAACCTAAAAAGAGCTATCTTAAAATCTTAGTCGATTAAAGTGACGGAGATTCTCTCTCCGGTCGTCTTCCGTAGCCGCAGTCCAAAGGCATCTCGGATCACTATTCGCACAAAAAATGGGCATTCTATATGTCTGGTATGTTCTAGGGTTCGCCGCTTTCGTCGTCAAAAGATGCCAATTTTTATAATGATCAACGTATTCAATTATGATGGAATTCACCTTGAGAAATATGGATACGTACGTTACATTGTTTTGAATGCCATTTAGAACATTGTCTCGGTAAAATAGCGACAACGAATTTGGACAGTTTTCAGTGGTTCAGAATAGTAACGCGAATTGTTCTCTACAGATAATAAATTTCGTTATCTTCGTAATCGATGGGCAATCTGTTGCTATATGTAATGTAGCAAATGAACAAATGCTTTTAAGCGAGGAGCAAAAGGGATATCCCACACACATATGACAAACAATAATCAATCGTAAAGAATAGTATATTTTTTTCGAATTTCATCAACTCTACTGAGAATATAATATTGTGATAATACTATCAGTATTTACGTAAATATATATTGCGATCACAATGGTTTTCTCTACATCAGATAAATGCGGCAATCGCCTACGCGATAAGATTGTACAATGGATTTATATTCGACGCACAAAATTTTATCCGAAATCGAAACTTCTACTGTAATTTAGTATACGCGACCTAACAATAATACAAATGACAGGTGGTGTTTATGCATCATATCGTAGTTATTATAAAATGTTATGCAAATATGAGAAATTATCGAAAATTGATCATAAAATATTTTAATTCAAGAAAATATATTTAAACCCTCGACTCTACAGATCCCTACTTATATAGATAGATACACGATAAAAAGAGTTTTTAGCAAAGTTAAGATTGATGAGGAGGTTAAGTGTGTTGTTATAATACATAATTAACAAAAAAAAAATTTAAACGAAGAAAGTATTGAGTCTTTAAAAATAATTTGTGTTTGTAAGCATATCAAATCAAGCGAATAAGAATTCTCATTGTTTTCGTAAATATGTCAACACGACACTCTTTAAAAACACAAAAACATTTGTACATAACAATGAGTTCAATCCAATTTGGAACAATGTACAACAAGTAGTTTTTGTTATGCTCTATAGCTGGTTTTTTTTTTTTTTATGGTTTAGCCGGACAAACGAGCAAGCGGCTCACCTGATGGTAAGTGAT
>DWHO01005592.1:0-10220 GCA_018247575.1 Eurytides lysithous rurik | reverse complement strand
CGCTGCTGAATGGGCCGGCTCGAACCGGATTAGTACCACGACCTCACAGAAAATCGGCGTAAAGTGGAAGTGTTTTTACTTCCGCGTTTCGACCAGTAAGTGAGGTGGCCGGTGGCCTATTCCCCTCCCTTTCTTCCTTTCTCTCGCATTCCCTCCCCTACCTCCATCTCCATACTCGAGGGGTCCCCCCTATTGCTTCCTCCATCCTCTTCCCACTCTGTCGCTTCTCCTTTCTCACTCTTACAAAATTTCCCCTCCTTAAAGGCCGGCAACGCATTTGCTAGTTCTGTAATGCTGCTAATGTCTATGGGCGATGGTGGTCACTTACCATTAGATGTGCCGCTTGCTCGTTTGTCAGCCAAAACCATAAAAAAATCTTTTGCTAGGAAAGGTCTTCTAAGTGCTTGGGCTCTGTTGGAGTTCGTCTGGTGGAACAACTGAATTGGTTTGTCATTGTTTGCCACGGTTTCAGCGTAATTATTTGGAATCGCTCGGCGAGATCATCAGAGCACACTGAGTCAACTCAGTATCCTTTGTACTTACTTGGTGGCGTTTCCCCATTATGGGCAAAGCCATCGCTTACCATCTAAACTAACTTTTGCTCACGACACTCCCATAAAAATAGGTGTACGAGTAAACCGCTCTAAACGCGGTTCGTCTACTATAACTATGATATACTATATATACAATGCGGTAAGTGACGCGACATGTTGTTCTTAGTTCTCACCTGAGCATTCCCGTTGGTTCCGGAACAGTTACATTTGTGCCGAGAAACTTCTGTAGCAGCTCGACGGACTTCCTCTTAACCACGTCTTCGGGTATCGTCTCCACCTGCATTGGATTTAGATTTTCACTAATATCTAATAGTCCAGTTGTTATAAAAGCTTCAAGTGTCACTATCGGATCTTGACTTGTGGTCATAATATCAGAATCCAAATTTTGTTTATTAATCTTCTATGTTTAGTGATTAAATATGAGTGGACACAAGAGCGGACCCTAGAAAGTCTTCCTTCGTGTAATGTTAATTATCAAGTAAACGATAAAGGAGATTTCAATTCAAAAGAAACCGTTACGGTAGTTTACATAAAACTGGTATTACATGCGACACATATAAATGTTTTATCATTAATTATTTATGCTAGCCATAATATTATCCATACGATGGTCAGAAGGTGGTGTGTGTCGTTGCATATTTTATTAATGTCAATACATACGTACATTAGTGGTTTTCAATTTTCTTTTTAAGACCTTATACTTTTTTTTTGTGGTAGGCATCTATGGCAGTCCTCGTGCAAAATCATACAATACTTGCTGCTAAATTCAGCCACCACATAACGCGAACTGCCACACAATATCGCTTCCATCTCGACGGCTGGGAATCCAACGTTTCAAGGCTTTTTTACCATTCAAGACATTCTTTTACAATACGACTTAGGGTCTTTCAAGAGGAGAGCCTATTTGCACTATAAAGGCCGGCAATGCATTTGTAATTTCCTTGACGTTACGAATTTCCACGAGCAGTGGTGATAGCTTACCATCCCATGAGCTGCTTGCTCGTTTTCCTCCTATTCTAAAATGAAAATCCTAGTAGGGTAAACGTTAATCATGTTATATCTATCTTGATGACCGTTTGGCGCAGATGCTAAGCTATTGCCTTCGGCGTCGCAGATCATGAGTTCGATTCCCACCCGGCTTGAATATTTGTACGAACTACAGATATTTGTTTCGGATCTGGGTGTTTGTTCGCGTAAAATTTATGTATGTAAAACGCCCTTATAACACAAGATATTTCTATCTTAAAATAGGGGGATCGTTTTTTTTTCACATTTTGGGAAAGCTTATTCTTACTTCAGTATGTATTTCAGTATATTTAAATATTCAGCATATGTCTGTCACTGAGTTTTATAAAATTATAAAATTTTTGTCGAATAAACAATATATTACAAAGTATGTGTATATTGTGAGAACATATACCTATGTATATAATACATAGGTGATAGGTACATGATAGGTACATCCAATATAGTACTCCCCACCTGTTATCTATAACATTTTCTGATGAGAATTGAGTTAAAATTATAGCACTTTTCGCGCAAACGACGCTACGTCGGGAGTCCTAATGAGAATTTAATGAAAAATAAAGTAAACCTTTATTATTACGAACTTCCAGCGAGGCTTTAGTTAATGCATTAGGGTTATTCATTACCACGGATTTATGAAATACGCTTTTGAAATAACCCCATTATTAAAGCTTTAGACAGAATTAATAGATTGTTGCAAAACTAATTGTTGGGACAAGTCGGGTGATGAGTAATGACGTAAGATGTAGTATCTCTATGTCCAATCACTTTTTTGGAATTAACCCTGCAAATACCCAGGGTATTTACTACTTTTACGGTGGTAGAGCCATGCAGCTGTTCCCGGTGTACGCAAGCTACCGGTGGCCCACCCCCTCCTTTTTCTTCCTCCCTCTCTCACTACCCTTCCAATCTCTTTCTCCATCCCCTATTGCTCCTCCTCTTCTCTCCCTCTCACTCCTCCTCCCCCCTTTAAAAAAGTTTCCCTCCGTAAAGGCTGGGAACGCATTTGCTAGTTCTATAATGCTGCAAATGTCCATGGGCGGCGGTGATCACTTACCATCAGGTGAGCCGCTTGCTCATTTATCAGCCAAAACCAAAACATAAAAAAAACCTGTGTACCTATATCGGGGACAAATGAGAGACACTTTTCTGCGCGCTATGATACCGAATAGCATATATAGTTCATACCTTACTAGTTCTTTTTTCTTTTTTTTTGGTTAATTAAGAATATATTTTTTTATATATTTATATACGTAGTAAAGTAGTAAAATTGTACAAGTTAACTAAGCAACAACAGATAAAAAGATGTCCTCTACTATTCAAAAATATAATAAAATTAAATATATTAAAAAAGAAAAATTCAGAACGAATGTGCTTCTCAAATTAAGCAATATGATAAGTTATGAAAATTTAAAAATGCAATACGAATCAGCAAATAGGTCTGTCAGATGCAAATTTACTGCGTATCAGTTGCTCAGTGACTGGAAAAAGTGGAATTTATATTCGCCGCTTTTTATAGGCCATCAAATTATCCTACGTTTACATAAGTTTACATAAGTAACTTATAGCTTGTGAGCTATAAGTTATTATTATTATAATTTATAAGCTGTTTCAATTCTACGTATTTCCATATATATTTTTTAAATCCACTGCGAAATAAATATATTTGCAATTGTATATAGCCAATTAATTTAACGTAATAACATAAAATAATCTTATATATATGTTTGTGTGTGTGTGTGTATATACATATAATAAAAATATAATATATTTAATTCATACAACTGAAGTTGTCGATAGATAGGATAGGATAGGAAAAAGGACGGAATAAATTTGAGGATCTAACAACCGGGATCACGATGATAGATGAGTGACAAATTTGGTACATGCAACTCAATCTGGAACCGGAAGAATCTTAGGGTCTTGTAAAAGATTTTTTGAATCTCTCTAATATCTCATATCTATATTCTTTTGAAGTTTGAATATAAATTTGTTTAAAAAAATATACGACTTAGTGAAATGATAAAGTCACTTTACAAATCGTTTCATTATGAAATAATTGTGTAAGTTTTTGTCGACAAAAAGAAGTAACGCAAGGTCTACGGCTAATACAATCTTGTTAATTGATGTCTTTAAATGTGGCTGAAAGATTAGTACAATAATTAGTCGCTAAAGCAGAGGTTTACCTCACATTAATATTATATCATAAAATAAATTTAATTAAAACGTGTTTAAAGAATTTATCGAGTTTTATTTTAAATTTAACCCAAACGCAAACTCATTGTCCCATGATATTTATACACTTTATTGATCTCATGTGACGTGTTTGACAAGCAGGGAATTTTATTCTTAAAATAAGTGTTATTTTGTATAAATAGCCTAGTACTATGTGTATGCCTAGTCTATTCCGTTGGTAATAAGTCCTCATTACCAAGGATGAATTCATATTAAACGTAAAAAACTATGTTGAACTTGTTCTTGCTTATTGAATTCTACTTAAAGGCTGTCTGCCACCATCCATAGGACAAAGCTATAATAATAAACTTTTTAGTGCCATCGAACTTAATTAAAGAACCGACAAAGCCAAATAGTGATTACCTATTTTTCCTTATTCTACAAATATTCTACAAATACTAATATCGTAAATCAAAGCTTAATAAATTGCTTTTACTGTGTTAATGTATCATCATTGTTTGAATTAAATTTCTCGATGAAACGGATAAATCGCTTCGTAAGAGCATGTTATATAGAGTTCGGTCAATACAATCGGATCTTAAGTCAAAATCAATCAGAACAATGGAACGAGGCAAGACATAAGCTACGATACGTCATTCTGGTTTATTACTCGCTCATTTAATACTATATTACGTGGAACAGATTTAATCCTCAGTTACATTTATTGGTTCTAAAATTAAATTATCGCAGTGCACTGAGCTAAATTTAATTAAAACATTCATAAAAATTTCTCACCTAAAGATCTAGCCGTGGTAACTCTGTGTCCGAGCGTTTGATTTTAATTCTATTCTCTCGAGCAGCCTAAGTTCAAACCCGGTGCTGGCATCACTGAATTTGTTAATTTGTAACCAACAATTTTAAGCGCTGACTTCCCACGTGCTCAATGGTTTAGGAAATATCGTGAGGAAATCTACATATTTAAAAAACGATCGGTCGGTCTGTATCCTTATACCCTTTATACAGAGGAGGACTGTGCCCAGCAGTGGGCCATGCATAAAAAAATGTAGACTTCACCGAATCATGATTATGTATATGTATATACGTATGCTACGTGAAATGTACACCAACATATTTAACAGATTTCTGTTTGTTCTTTTTTACAAAGGATTTGTTTTTTTTTTGTATCATGCGCCAGTAATATGATACACCAAGGAACTACTAACTAATCAAAATATTGAGAAGATAATTTTGATACATATTTACATACTAAAAGATTAGATTTATTTTATACTTAGAGACATTTACTAAAATAATTAGAACAAAAGTACGTTGCGCCTGATTACATTTAATTTCAGTACCTACTCTATTTATTATATGGTAACAATAACGTCAATCTCAAGTCCATCGTCTGAGATGTTAATTCAATCTGGGACAAACAATAGAACACAGCGAAACGATTCAATTAGTACATAAGAATCCCTTTGCCTTTAGCGCGATCTTGTTAAGAGTAAATACATAATTGGTTTCGTCTAACGTAAGAATTGGAAATAATGATTTAGAAATAAGAACTAGCACTTAGAATTAGCAATGATTTAGTAGGATACAGTAAAATGTACTTCCGACCCGTAACGAGATTGTGACCTGACTGACGGTCCGCGTCCCGACTGGCATCGGTCATGATGTAGCAAACGGATGCAGGAAGGGGTGATGGTCAGCCCTTTAGCTAGCAGTGGTGGGACATAACAGTTCACAATCACTCATTAAAATATAATAACGGCCTTTGTATATTTTATTCTATTAAAGTAATAATATTCGTGTTAATTTAATTTTGAAAATTCAAACATAAATAGCTTACAAATATGGCGGGTCCTAATGTGAATAGGATGATACGTCATCAAGTATTAAACCTTTAATAGGTATAACGTTACGTATTATTTACGTATTACGTATTATAAATGCGAAATTTTCTCGAGCTATTATAATATTTTTGCCCAGCTATAGTTCAAGTCACCTGTACTGACGTAGACTTCTAAAATAAACAAAAACGAGCTATGTAAAAATTAGGAAATATCACACATAACAAAAATTAAATCAAATGTAATATATAGTATAGCTATATATATACACACATTGCTTTGTTATTATTTCGTAAGATTAATAAATTATTAATCAAGGTAAATATTTTCTACAAAATTAAAAGTCCACACGTAATTAGGAACACGAAAACTAAGTACAGCTATTGCTCAGTGTTTATTGGGTAGATAAACGTGCTTCACAATTGTAATACTCTCGAACTTACAAGGCGGAGTTTTCCGTATAAGCCTCTGAAAAATATTACTCAACTTCAGCTTAATCTTTTGAAACCTCCGACTGAGGCACTTAAAAATAGTTGGTGCTCAGTTTGAGCAACACTTGCTTATTACAGTTCTTAAGGAAAACGAATAATATAAAAGCTTTAGGTTTAATAATATAAAAGAAAAACTTGTCTATTTATGTGACCTATAAATTAGTCTGTAATTTAAACGTTTGTCGTTTTTTCTCTAAATACACGCTGGTCATCCGGATCTCTCTTTTTAAAACGTATGTATATAATTTTTATATTGAATGATTTCACATAATTTTTTTTAGTGATAATGTTTGAACACTTCAGTCAGCTATAAATAAAATTAGCCTATAAACTTGAAAATTTTTCCATTGTCTTAATTTCTACGTGCAAAAAACATTAAATTGTTACAACAATAGTTACAAGATAACTTTCTTAGGTGTTGTAAGAATTTCAGCATTTGATTTACAGTACATAAACAAGCAACTCAACTATGGTATGGTAAATACTCACAGCATATCCGCAAAACCAATGAACATACAATGGTGGACACTAGACCTTGAAGTAAAGCGGTGTAAAATTTAAAATATAGTTCTTTTTTGTAGTTAAAATTTAATACAAAACACCGTCCCACCCATATACAATATTAGACCAATTTAATAATTGATCTAATATTGTAATTGCTGATTTATGGATTGAATTGAATTGAATGTGAATTGTCGAATAATAAGAATAAGTTTGTGGCCTTTGGATTTATGCGCACAGATTCTCTTCACACTTTGCCTAACTAAATGGACCACTTAGTCTGGTATTCTCTACGAACGAACAATGGTTCGTCCACGCTCTATCTAAATAGTCGGGGTAGGTACGATGTTAAACTCCATGCATCATCTCAAAAGACATAATTGTCTACCAATAGACTTTACCTGCGCGATGAGTTTGTGTGCTCAGAACCACCTACAAATTGCAGTCGCTGTTCGCCTATTGTACTCCGTTTATGGTCATAGATATAGTGTGATTAACCACACCACTTCTAAGCTAAGCTTCACAAGTTTAAAAATCAGTTATTAAAACTAATGAAAGTTATGAAAGAAAGTTATATAATGTTAAGTGATTACCGCCGCCCATGGACATTTGCAGCATTACAGAACTTGCAAATGCGATGGCAGCCGCCGGGGAGGATTTTTGGAAGAGAAAGGAAGAAGAAGGGAGAAGGAGCGAAAGACCCTCCCCGGGTATGGAAGAAGAGGTAGGCAGGGTTGTGAGAGAGACAGGAAGGGCGGGTAGGGGGATGGGCTACTGGCCACCTCACTCACCGGACAAAACGCGGAAGAAAAAACACTTCCACTTTACGCCGATTTTCTGTGAGATCGTGATACTTATCCGGGTCGAGCCGGCCCATTCAGCAGCGGGAACAGCTGCATGGCTCAACCACTGTTAAATCTAAACCACACCAGAACTAACAAATATATCGCAAAATTAAAATAGTTTTTAAATAAATTAAGTAACATAACTCGGTATTCTAACAGTTTGAAAAGCGAAACGAATAAGCTAGCTCTTAGAAAGAACTAACGACAATTATTTGGCAAAATTTTTATTTTACATTATGTAAAAAGAAAGCAACTTTTAACCGGCTGATAAAAGAGAATGGAAGAAAAATACATGTTTTGCCGACCCTAGTGGGATAAGGGCAGGAGAAAGAGAAAGACAACACTTGTGCACTATAACATCACTCGATGGTTGACTGCTTGTAGATTAGTCATTCGTACCGTCAGGTAAACAAGGGTCACCTTGTTTATTTCGTAAATTATATACATCGCATTTCCAGCACTTCCATTTAGTACATTACGAGCCTTTTTCATCGAACTTATGATGATACACGATGACGACATGATAAAACTAAAAAATATGACTAATATGCCACTAACGAATAGAAAAGTCTCTCGTACGAACAAAGCGTACGTATTTAAACGGTTTCCATGTGAGAAACGTGCGAACGGCCATCCCCTTTTAATTAAATGGGTCTGTTTGACTGTCGCCGTTTGCTTTAAAGTCAATTAGCGCACGGGAACAGTCCAGAAACTGTTGAACAATAACGAGCTGTTCGACTAAGCTAACATAGCGTATAAATAACTTTCGAGATGCGTCACCACTTTAAAGCACATATAAGTTCTAGTAAGAGTAGAGTTTGTATAAATAAAAAGGCACTGTGCTATTTTTTTTCTTTTTTATCCAGATTAGGACGCAATTGCAAAGCTGATGGTGAGTGGATGCCGCCGCCCTTGGACATTTGCAACATCAAAAGACAATGTGCTAATAAGCACTCTTCTGAAGGGTCCCCCTGGGTTGGTAAAAACGCATTTCCAATGATTCTACCACCAGCACTTCTGTTTTCTGGTTTGAAGGGCAATGTTGCCAGTTAATTACTGGAGATAGAGAAAAACATCTTAAACCTCTTGTTAACAGGCGCGGCACAGGTTATATATGGCACTACACTCTTACAGGCAGCCGTTTTGCATCAACGATCGGGTACACAACTTGCTCACTTCATCACTGTCTCTTAAAAATGTCCATAAGAGAACAAAAAGAGAAGAGAAAGAAAAGTAGAGACGGCCGGTGCGAAACGAACCTTTCCACTAGTTCTACAACTTCCTGTGGTTCTTCAGCGAAGTTGTAATTCGGTCCTACTGTGCCCTCAGGTTCGTTAATTTACAAAAAGAAAGCCACCTAGCCAGCTTAATTAAATATTTTGTGTTATTAAACGAACTCTCGTTTAACAACACAAAATATTTAATTTGATATCGAAAGCCAAGATTTTTTAGGAGATAAAGTGGCGAGAGGAGCTAACCAAGTGACTAATGGTAGGTTACAATAATGACAACATAGTGCCACACAAATCCTCATTGGATGTGCATTACTTTCGTCAGCCAGCTATATAAGATATTTTATCTCTATTGATTGATGGATGTTATAACGCCATGTGGTTCTTCAACGAAGTTCTAAAGTATAAAATTCCTTTCTTTCTGTCGAGTAAGAAATCTTCCAAGGGTATCCTGTCTTCCGGGGAGAAGATAGGATTATGTGGGATTTTTACCCACTAAAACCGCCCCAATGGTCATCCATGGTGCTTTGAGAGGGGCTCCGGGATCTCCCACGGAACGCACCAGTGCCCCTCTGTACTACACGCTTTTGAAATTATGCGGTCCTACCGTGCCCTCATTGCTGCGTTAATTTACAAAAACAACGCCACCTAGCTAGCTAGAGGTCGATTAACAAAATAAAATATTTATTTTTGTGTGGAAGCCAGGTGAGAGATAAAGTGGCGAGAGGAGCTAATCCTGGTATGTGGGCGACAGGCTCATAACAACATAGTGTCGCACAAAACCTAAACGGATCTGCATAGAGTTCATCACTTATTTAGCGGTGGTGGAGCCACGCAGCTGTTCCCGCTGCTGAATGGACCGGCTCGAACCGGATTAGTACCACGACATTACAGAAAATCGGCGTGAAGTGAAAGTGTTTCAAAACTCAGCGACATAGATATTACGTCTATGTCTCGTACTTAAGCGGGCAACATTGTCCTTCAAACCGGAAATAGGGTGGTGTTATATATTACTGCTTAGCGAAATAATTGATAATGCAGCCAAGCCGGCAAAAATGGATTCATTTCATATAATTTTTCTATACAATGAATTTTTATAAATTAGAACACTCGCTCTCTAACGAGGTGTATTTCTTATTAGTATAAAATGTAACATAAAATATTTTATTACGACAATATAAATGATGATGGGTAATTAAAGCAAATAGTTTAAGCTTTAATGTCTAAATTGCGCTGCGTTTCCGATACTCATCAAATAATCGTTTTTATTATTTACAAGCAGCTACGTCCATTATAAAACACTAAAGCTCTGAATAAACGAAAATTAAAATGCATTCATAAAATTTAAATCAGTGATCGTTAATAAAGCAGGGATTTTTATGGATTAAAAAGCAAGCATCGTTTATTAAATACATTTAAATTAAAATCTTGATAGTTATCTAAACCAATATTAGTAAGTAAACTTTTTTTTTTTTTATGTAGTAGGCTGACAAACGAGCAAGCGGTTCACCTGATGGTAAGCGATTACCGCCGCCCATGG